>JALPVH010000191.1:0-108429 GCA_023242295.1 Diaporthe ilicicola | reverse complement strand
TAAATTAATAAAGTATTAAATTATTAAATTATTAAGCTATTAAATTAATAAATTATTAAATTATTAAATTATTAAATAATTAAACTATTAAATTATTAAATTATTAAACTATTAAACTATTAAACTATTAAACTATTAAACTATTAAACTATTAAATTATTAAACTATTAAACTATTAAACTATTAAACTATTAATATTATTATATAAAATAAATTATTATATAAAATGCTTTTTAAAAACTATTTTATTTTATATAATTAAAGAATATTTTAAATATTTAACTTTATATATAATATATATATATGGCACCGTGGCGCATTGGTCGAGCGTCAGGGTACCCTTCTGTACTGGCAACGCGAAGGGTGTAGGTTCAAATCCCGCTAGTGCCTGTTCGACCTGCCCTCCCTCCAGAGCGCCCCTTTAGCAATGGAGGGCGAGACTGTTTACCCCCTAACTGATTCCCTGCAATTGCGTACCTATTACTGTTAGTCACTGTGTCCCTAGCTGATAAGGTTTTTTTTTCCCGTACTGCGGGTTTTTCCCTGTCAGGCGCCCACAGGACCTCCCGGGAGGTACCTGACGGCGCAGCAAATGCTCCTTACTGTGTAAAGTCACTCGCGGAAGCTTAAGTGCAAAGCAAACTAAGGTCTATAGAGGAAGGGGGAGCTGCAGCCTAACTAACTACGGCTTCCTTCCCCTCACTTACTGCATTCCTAGCTCTAAGAGACGGAATTCAAATAAGCCAAATAGTCTATATAATATATATATTAAATAAAAAGGCTTTTATTATTTTATATATTTATATATTAATATTACTTATTATATAAACTTATATTTTAAATAGTTTAACTTAAAAAGCTTAAATTAATATATAACTATATATAAAAAACTTTTTTATTAAATTATAGCTTATATACCTTACTTTAATAAATAATTAAAATAAATATAATTCTTTATAATATAAAGGTATTATAAAATAAAGCTTTATAATAAATTTTATAGTTTAATTTATTTTATTATAAAGATATTTAATATAGTTTATTATTATATAAGATAAAATATATTATATTTCTTTTTATAAAGAAATTATAAAATAAGTAACTTTAATAGATTTAAAAAAATATTATTTAATTAATTAAAGCTTTTAATATTTATTATAATATTAATATCTTTATAAAAAAATTAAAATTAGCTTTTAAATTTAAATAAAAGGCTTTATTTTAAAAGGCTTTAATAATATATAAATTTATATTAACTTTAATTAATTAATTAAATTAAGTATATAAGTTATAATTTAATAATAAATTTTTTTATATATAGCTATATATTAACTTAAGCTTTATAACTTAAAATATTTAAGCTATAGCTATATATAATAAATAATATTAATAAATAAATATATAATATAATAAAGGTAATATAGTTAACTAGTAAATAGCGGATATTAATAAGTAATAAATTTTTATAATTTTTATTAACTTTTAATAATTTTAATATCTATATAAAATAAAGAAATTAATTAAAATTAATATTAAGAGATATTAATTAATCTTAATTATTTATTTTTAATTAATTTAATTAATTTATAATAGTTAATAGGGCTACAATGCTAATCCGAAATAAATAACTTTTAATAAGAAAATCGAATCTTTTATTAAAATAAAATATTTTAGCTATATAAAATTAACCTTAATTTATATTAGCTAAATTAATTATTTATATAGTTTATTATAAACCGCTTAAAAATATACTTTTATTTATTCGGAATTTAATAAATTAAATCTTTTTATATCTTTTTTATAAGTTTTTATATTATACTTTATTTTAATATAGTTAAACTTATAACTATATATTTAAACCTTAAAAATTAAAAGTATTAATATCTTTATAAAGAATTTAAATATCTTTATTATTCTTTAATAATATAAGATAAGATTTATATTTTTATTTTTAATATTACTTAGATTAAGGATAGGGGTCCCTTTATTAATAAAGATAGGGGTATAAAGTTTAATATATAAATAAAAATTTTAAAATATATAACTTTTATATATGCTTATATATTGGGGTATTACCCTAACCCTATATATATAATATATATATTATTAAATCCGTAAAGATTCGCTTTATTTAATAAAATTAAAAACTATAGCATTATATAAGGGTTTTAGCAAGTTATAAACACTTTTATAGTAAATATATACGATATATAAATATATAATATTATAACTCTAGCTTTAATTACTATATTATTATTTTAATAATCTGTTATAGATTGCCTTTTTATTATTATTAGCTATTTTATTAGCTAGCCGCTTCCCCTTTTATTTTTTCTTAATTATTATTTAAGATTCTTTAATAATAAATGCCCCTTTAAGCTATATCCGATTTCTTTTAACCTTTTAACGCTTAATAAGCCTAATATTAGCCTTTTTAAGGATATAAACCTAATTATTTAAAAAAGTAATTTAATATACTATTACTTATACGCCCTTTATAAACTTTTTAATTATTTAAATAATTAATATAAGGGAGCTTTTCTAATAGGTAAATATTTTACCCTTAATAAAATTTAATTACTAAATAATTTAATAGGTATTAGATAGTATTTATAATTCTTATTTAAATAGCAATATAAAAAGGGATTATATTAGAATTTATAGGCGGATATTTAATTTAAAAATAATAGAATTTAGATTTTATAAAGAAATCCTAGCTTTTTTAAATCTAGCTTTTATATTTCCTTTTATAAAAACCTTATTATAGGCTATTTTAAATATAATAAAAAATTTCGATTTAATAGTATAGTTAATTAATATTTAAATAAAAAGGTTAATTTTATTATTATATATACGCTTTAATAGTAAGAATAATATAATATTTAATAGTTAAAGTAAATAAAATAAATATAATAATATATTAATAAGGATAATATTATTCTTTTTATAATATTATTTAAATTTAGCTAATATATAGCTTTTATATTTATTTAAAATAAATATTTAATATTTACCTTTAATTTATTTAATTATATATTTATTAAAATACTAAATTTATTTTAAATTAATCTTATTATTTATTTACTTATTTAAAGTAAGCTTAATTATTTAGCTTAATAGAAAGTTTAATTTTATTATTTAATAAATAAGGTAATAGGTACCCTAAATAATTATAAACGGCAGGATATATTAACCTTTTATATTAATATATTTAATAGCTATCGCTTATTTCCGGTTTTTAAGCTATATAAATTTAGCTTTTTTATATTAATTAAAATATATAATAATTAAGGTTAAGGTTATTTAGCTTATTATAAAGCTAGGTTTATTAAAGTTATAAAGGTTATTATTTAAAACTTTATATTTAGTTATTATATTATAGAATAACCGGAATTAATTTTTAATAACCTTTATATTTTTATATAGGCCCCTTTAATAATTATATAGCCGATTAAACCTAGTTTTTAAGCTTAATTATATTTTTATAAAATATTATACCTAATTCTTATTAACCGGCTTGCTATTATATAATACTAGTAAAAGATTAGCTATATTTTCTATATTAGAAAGTTATATTAAAGATTTTTAAATATTTTGCTTAATAATATATTAAATAAATATTTTCTTTTTAATTTAGTTAAGTTTATATATATTAATATATAATTCTTTATATAAGTATTATTAGTTTATATTATAATATAATATAATTTTAAAGATATAAAAGATTTTAATAGTATAAATAATAAATAAAAGCTTTATATTATTATTTTTTTAAACTTTTAAATTATTTAAATAATAAGAATAAATTTTTTTTTAATAAAGAATATATATTATAGTTATTAATTTTAAATATATTAAATATTTAAATAGGTAAAGTAATATAAAATTAATATAAAAAATAAAGATATAATTTATATTAAAGAAAAAGCTTGCTTATTTAAACTTTAAATATTTAAATTAATATTATATACTTATTATTATTATAAATTAATTAAATTAATTAAAAATAAGTAATTAGAATTAGTTAATACTTATTAATATTAACTTTAATTAATTTCTTTATTTTATATAGGTGCTAGAGTTACTAAAAGTTAGCGGAAGTTATAAAAATCTACTATTTATTAATATTCGTTATTTATTAATATCCGCTATTTATTAGTTAACTATATTAGTTTTATTTAATATATATATTATATATTTAAATTATATAAAATAAAGAAAGTTTAAAAGAATATTTTATAAAATACTTTATCCTATATAATAAGAAAATATATTAATTTATAAAACTAATAATTTATTAAACTATTAAACTATAATAATATAATAAGTTAATAATTTTATAGTTTTATAATTTAATAGTTTAATAGTTTATTAATTTATTAGTTTAATAGTTTAATAGCTTAATAATTTAATAATTTAATAGTTTAATAGTTTATTAGTTTATTAGTTTATTAGTTTAATAGTTTTATAGTTTAATAGTTTAATAGTTTAATAGTTTACTAATTTAATAGTTTATTAGTTTAATTATTTAATAGTTTAATAGTTTAATATTTTATTAATTTAATAATTTAATAGTATACTAGTTTACTAATTTACTAGTTTAATAGTTTAATAGTTTAATAGTTTAATAGTTTAATAGTTTAATAGTTTAATAGTTTAATACTTTACTAGTTTAATAGTTTATTAATTTAATAGTTTAATAGTTTAATATATTACTAATTAAATAGTTTAATAGTTTAATAGTTTAATAATTTAATAATTTAATAGTTTAATAGTTTAATAGTTTAATAGTTTAATAGTTTAATAGTTTAATAGTTTAATAGTTTAATAGTTTAATAGTTTAATAGTTTAATAGTTTAATAATTTAATAGTTTAATAGTTTAATAGTTTAATAGTTTAATAATTTAATAGTTTAATAGTTTAATAATTTAATAGTTTAATAATTTAATAGTTTAATAATTTAATATTTTACTTTTTATTAGTTTAATAATATAAATAAATTATTATAATATATAAAAGTTTGTTATAACCTTTAAGGGGGCTTAGGCCCTCCTCTATAGCCTTTATATCGACCAGAGTAAAACGAATAGCTCCTAGGGCCCCGGAGGGGCTTCCACCTGGTTTTAAGTGTTGCATGAGATATAATGCGAGAGTGCAGAACAGATCGTGAATCCAATTGGCAGAAGAAGCTCCTAATTAGCGATAGACTCGTATAGGAGGCTTCTTGATTAGCTCCTGGGCTTCCTTATCACTATGCCCTTTGAGCTGAAAACTAGGAAAAGCCCTGGGCAGACCGTGTAGGCGTTGTTGAGTTCTTGGGCGTGCAAGGTCGAATGCCTCCGCACGTGAGTTGTTTGGATGTACACCGGGAGGCGAGCTAAAGCGCATGATCTGCATGTCAGATGTGCACGCGCTCTGATTTGGTGGGTGTTTCAATTTGCCCACGTCTACAGTAGTGCCGCGGTAGTGACGAACTCATGCCTTGGCGGGTGCCTTTCCGTCCCCGATTTTTGGTGGTTGGTGGGTGATGTGTTTGGCTGGCTTTGCTGGCAATGGATGACGCTTTCTTTTGCTCTGCTTGAGATGTTTTCCTGTAGGGGGTGTTCGAATGAGGTTCCGTTCCTGTCAGAATGTGTTGCCACAGCATCATGGTCAGGGGGTCCAGCAGTTGGCAAACCCTTGGCTTGTAACCCTGGATTTGTGCAGAGTTTTTTTTTTTTTTTTTTGGGGTGGTGTACCTGAGGACCTCGGTACATGGGCACCTGAGGTCTTTTAAGTTAAAGTTCCAAGTTCCGGGCTTTGAACCGGGAGCACTGGGAGGGTATTCACTCGGCATTGCAATAGCACGTGCGCGGGGTATTGACTAGCCGCTTGAGGATGGGAACACCGTTGCAATGCTGCAGCCGCTGCTGCAGCCTCGCTTCATTTTCCGCTCGCACTCTCTTTCGTGTTCCTGGGGATGCTGCAGGATTTGCAACACACGAGAACACGCGATGATGTACCCGCATCAGCAATCAGCATGCAGTCTCTGTGTAAAGTGCGGTGCTGGCTACATCTATATGGGTGTGCCAAGTCGAGGTCAAACCCGCCTTGAGGTCGTGGTGGTCTGCCTCAACGGTTTCCGCCCCTCCCTGCTCTTTCCTTCACAAATCTCTGCCTCGAGCACCATCTTCCCTGTGTATGGTTGGCTGCTTTGCCCGTGGGGGCTCCGGGCCGCCGCCAGTCCAGACCAGGGTGCCCCCTCCACGGACCCACAGCCAGCAAGGTGCGGTCCACAAAAATAGCTGGGCTGAGCTTGGGACCCTGAATTGGGAACCACCTCCCTCCCTGGCCTGGCCTCAACTGCCAGGCCTGACTGCCACACAGGGCTGACAGGCAACACGCTCACACTCCTGGCACTCAGACTTGAGACTGACAAAGGGCCCTCCCTCCTTGGCACAGTTTTGCATGTGAAAATTGGTCTCGGGGTCCCCTGGGCCTCAGGCCCCCTGGCCCCCTGATCAGCCTGCCAAGCTCCAATCCAGAACCACGGAGCTGCACGAGTCTAGCCGCATGGAACGTAGCCGGCTGGCTGATCTAGACTGCAATCTGTCTAGAAGCGTTCCGGAGTTTTTCGCTCTCCTTCTCCTTCTTCTTCAGGGGGCCCGAAGGCAAAGGCAAGAAAAAAGTAGGACGGACGGGAGGACACGGGATGGAGGAGTCAGCGTTGCCCAGCATGCCTGCCCTCTGGCGCACTGCTCTGCTGGCGAGTAATCCATCCTTCCACCCGCCTACCCGCCTACCCGCCTACCCGCCTACCCACCTACCCATGCGCCGTCAGTCTATGCGCCGTCCATTGCCCTTTCACCGCCAGGATGGGGAATGGGGCCAACACGGCCTGGGCTGGCTTTTCGATCCATCCCCTGGGAATGGAGTCATGGACGTCGACGGGGATCCTCTGTCCTGCTCTGCTGGTCACAGACGGTCACATCAGCGGGAGCTCAGGGTCCTCCAAGGGTCCATGGGGGTCCATGGGGTCCAAGCAACCAGTCCCAAGTCCCAAACCCACCAGCAGGGGTCACACTTGTTGATATCGCTCGAGCGGTCGGGGGTTGCAAAATTGTTGATATCGTGTCCGGATCCTAAAACCAGAAAAAAATCCCCTAAACCAGTCCCGAGACCCTTCATTCCTCAGACAAGCCTCACAATACTGTCTCTCTTGCCCGCGCAACCCTCCTTCCTCCCACACCCTTCAACGTTAGGAAGAGTCTGAGTTGAGTCTGCTTGAGTTTGGAACCTCTTGAACGAGGCCTAGTAGACAGACAGACAAAGAGTGAGAGAGAGAGGAAGAGAGAGACGTTGGACTTGTAGCTATGGCCACCACTACGGTGCAGACGCGGAGCAGGGCGGCGAAGCAGCAGGTGAGCCTTCTCCCCTGCCCACTATCACGACCACAATCACAATCGCCATTCTTGCCAGCTTGCGCTGTGCTGGTCGCGACAGGAACCCCCTCACCCCTGCTCAGACTGGCACTAACTCCATGCTTTTCAGGCTGCTCCTTCCGCTCCCATTCAGCTCGAGGCAAAGGCTCAGCCCAAGGGACAGGAATTCCCCGACGTCGCGACCATCAAGAGCTGGATTCCCGAGCACTGCTTCCAGCCCTCGGTCGCCCGCTCCATGAGCTATGTCGTCCGCGACTATGCCATGGCCCTCACCCTGGGCTGGGCCGCCCTGACCTACATCCCCCACATCGAGGACTCCCTCTATCGCACTGCCGCCTGGATCGTCTACGGCTACATTCAGGGCCTCATCTGCGTCGGCATTTGGATCCTGGGCCACGAGTGCGGCCACGGCGCCTTCTCCGTTCACAACAAGTTTAACGACGTTATGGGTTGGCTCATGCACTCTTCCCTGCTTGTCCCCTACTTCAGCTGGAAGTTCAGCCACCACCGTCACCACCGATTCACCGGCCACATGGAGAAGGACATGGCCTTTGTGCCCCAGACCGTCGCTGACCGATCGCGCAAGCGCCTTGCCAACTTCTACATGGACGTTGACCTGTTCGAGGACACCCCCATCTTCCAGGCCGTCAAGCTGTTCTTCCACCAGCTGCTCGGCTGGCAGACATACCTCCTCACCAACGCCTCGGCCGGCAAGCGCAGCCTGCAGCGCGAGGGAGCAAGCTGGTTCCGCCTGAGCCACTTCGAGCCCACCTCGGCCGTCTTCAGGCCCAGTGAGGCCGTCTTCATTGCCCTCTCCGACCTGGGCCTGGCTCTGACCTCGGGTGCTCTGTACTACGGCTCCACCATCTACGGGTGGCAGACGATTGCCCTCCTCTACATCGTGCCGTACATGTGGGTCCACCACTGGCTCGTGGCCATCACCTACCTGCACCACAACCACCCAGAGGTCCACCACTACGAGGCCGAGTCCTGGTCCTACGTCAAGGGCGCCCTTGCCACCATCGACCGCGACTTTGGCTGGGTTGGCCGACACCTGTTCCACAACATCATTTCTGACCACGTTGTACACCACCTGTTCCCGTGAGTCAAAAAAAAAAAAAAAAACCTATCCGCATGGCGTGTCGACGGATCTATCGCTAACAAAAAACCCTAGTCGCATCCCCTTCTACAAGGCCGAGGAGGCCACCGAGGCCATCAAGCCCAAGCTCGGCAAGCTCTACCACCGCGACGATCGCTCGTTCCTCGGCCAGCTGTGGTCCGTCTTCACCACGTGCAAGTACGTCGAGAAGGACCCCAACGAGCCAGGCGCCATGAGGTGGGCGGACCTTAAGGCGGAGTAGGTAGAATTTTCTCTCCGGTACTAGATGGTTGGGTTAGATCTCTCTATTTTGGGGTATTTCAAAAATTGGGGCTTCCTCTGGTCCTAGATTCGGTACACTCTATAGAGACCAGGGACAATGGATAGACAAGATTTCAGAGCCACCGTGGTTGTGGTCATAGTTTAAGAGGCCGAGCACACTTGGCTTTTACGCTAGATTATAGACGGACTGCGGTTAGACCATAGAGCAAGCAGGGTTAGACTAGTTGGTAACAAGCTAGGCCAAATATTCTGCTCATACGCACCAGTCATCATTTTGCTCGCCTTACGGCTCTCAACTTCTTGTCTACCATTGGCTCGACACTATGTTCCACTGCTGTATTATAAAGTTTGAAAATGCCACAGAAGCGTCATAATAGTGACGCTTAAATTACGATACACACTAGACTTTAAATCAAAACTGCCTCTCAAATTTAGTCCGCAGTCTCTCACCGTACTTGATGAAGAGGAGAGGGGCGGGGATAAGGACACAGGATATACCCGCCAGCAGCGTGTTCGTCCAGCCCAGCCCGAGGCTGTCATCGAGCGAGGTACCAAGGAGCGGCAGGAAAGCCCCCAGCACGTAGCGGAGCAATGTTGACGCCGCGATGGCCGACGAGGCGACGGCCGTGAAGGCGTCCACAAGGTAGGTGTTGAGGGGCAGCTTTTGCGGGAAGCACGGACCCGGGTCAGCTTTCTTCATCAATTGGAAAGAAAAGCAAAGTATAAGGCAAAGAAGGAGGGCGCAAGCGAAAGGAAATACAAGAGTCATACCAGCGTAAGCACCATGCCCGCCCCGACGAGCGCGCTCCCGACGATGGGCACGGCGAAGTGCAGGCCGGCCTGCAGCGCCCAGCCGTACAGCAGCAGCCCGGCCGGGATGAGCGGGCTCGCGTAAACGATGGGCACCAGGCGGTTCTCAGGCTTGTGGCAGCCGCTCTTGTTAGACATCCGCATGACGAGCTTGTCCATGACGGTCGCGCTGAGGAAGACGCCGGCGGCGAAGCCGACAGCCAGCCCCGTGTAGGCCAAGCCGACCGTGCTGGTTGAGAAGGCGTATTTTGCCTTGAAGGCAGTGGGCAGGGTTGCGAGGAACATAAACTGTGTGGGGTGGTTGTATTGTTAGATGTGACTGTTTTTTTTTTATATTCTTTCTGGGAGGTGGTGACTTACAATGTATCCTGAGACCAATGCCAAGTAAATCGAGAGTAACGAGACGACTGGGTTAGTGAACAACAGGCAGAGAGGCCTGGACAGTGCCCGTGCCACCATTTTGCAAAGCGGCACTTGCTTCGGATCTGCAAGCTTTGAAGTATAGCGCTTGTCCTTTGTGACTTTGCGCAAGTCATTAGCTATACGCTCAAGAATGACCTTTGCGTTCGTCTCTCGGAGCAGGAGAAGAGAGGCAATTGTGAAGATGCCGCCCTGAATCATTCAATAACTGTTGTCAGCCAGCATTCACACACCGTCCAAGGCATGACGCCAGTCAGGGTTATATGTAGAACACCCACAGCAGCAGCAGTGAAATAAACAGTCGACCTCCAGCCGTACGCATCGACCAGAGGGCCCCCAATCATCGGACCGATGGCGAGCCCCAGGAGCGGCGCGACGACGGCCGCGGACATGACCTTGCCGCGGTACTGCACGGGCACGATGTCGGCCATGGTCCCGGCGCCGACGGCGATCGGGGCCGAGGCGGCGCAGCTCGCGACGAAGCGGAGGATGATGAGGGTCCCGAGGTTAGGCGAGCTCGCGGAGGCCAGGGTCGTGAGGGTGAAGACGATGTTGGTCGCGTGGTAGACGCCGAGGCGGCCAAAGACCTCGGAGAGCGGGCCGAGGACGCTTGACGGGTTTGCTCGCGCGTCAGCAATCACCTCTCTCTTCACATTGTCATCTTGTTCTCTTCTACCTTGACCAGGTGTGTGTCTGTCTCACAGTCTGGGATCGGGACTTACAGTGGAGCGACCCCCCACCCCAGCGCGTAGATGGAGACGGCCATGACCCCCAGCAGCTCGCTCTGGTTGTGGAACTCGCTTAGCAGCTCTGGCACCCCTGGAGAGAATATCGCCGTCGCCAAAGACCTGTGTTGCGCGAAAAACAGTTCAAGCTTTTAGCCCCACTGTAATCCACCCGTGCTAGGCGGTCTTGGTATGTAACTTGGGTAGGGGGAGGTGGGCACCACACAACCACACAACACTCACCCAATGAAGAGGATCCCGCTGACGAGGCCCATGTGCAGCCATATCTTGGACCACGACCAATTGGCAGGATTCTCTGGGTCCTTGTCCGAGTCCCAATCGACGACGAAATCCTCGGGCGCCTTCTCCACGGGGGGGCGCGACTTTTCGTCGAACCGCCGTGGCTCCGACTGCTGTGAAGTAGCGCCCGCGGCCAGGATCTCCTGCCATTCTCTCCCCCAGTCCGCGTTGTCGGCCTCGAGGCTGAAGGACCGCTCCACGAAGGTGGTGAAGCGCCTCAGGCTGGTGTTGGAGAGCTCGTCAGCGGAAATGGTTGACCACCGCGCGGTCGGCGGGACCTTGGGCGAGAGCGGAGGGCTCGCTGGGCTTCTGTTCATCGTCGGCGAGGAAAACAAGCTATGACGGGACGTCCTCTGCGAAGATGATAGGTGTTGACGAGGATCAAGTTAGAGCGAGGGCGAAGCGACATCACTTTGGCTCCCTGCTCCAATGTCGGCTATCCAGAATGTGGTCATAGGCCGGTAGTACTACAAGCCCCCCAGATGTCTGTCCATCAGCTAAATATCGGTACACTTAAAGGGACTCTACTACTCGTACGGCCGGTTTTCTCGGGAAATAAAATGCTTCTTCAGGTTGCTAAGAGGTGTCAAAGTTTTATCGCCCATCGCTTGAGGGCAACAATAGGTAGTTACATCCGGACAAGATCCTCAGGAGGGCTGAGAACGAAAGGCAAAAATGCCGGCTCGGCGCGACTGAGTAACAGTCCTCAGGCCAGAGAACTGGGTGTAATACTGATGTATTCCTATCTTGGCGACCATTGTAGATCTGGATACTTGTCACGGCTATAATGTGACTATTTGCACCGCAAATGCTTGCAATTCAGTACGTCAAGCCTGGCCCAAACTTGGCACACTTATGCCGTCCTCTTGGCTGTGGAGGGACGTTTGGAAGTAGGTATTCGAAGTAGCAGCCCTCATGAAACAGCACTACATGTATCGTGTACCGCACACCAAGAACCCTCCCCGTACCTTTGGGTATTCATCTCAAGTCGGGTGACAGAGGTTTCCGAGTCCCGACGGACTGCCTATTCGGAGCACACGACCCCAAACAGCCAAGGGGGCCCGCCCAGCGCTACTTGCGCGTCATTGAGTCATTGTGACTCCCCCATGCATGATTGTGCTCCTGGTGCTTAAATGAGTCGGGTGTAGCCGGCGGAAACCGATGTCATCACGGCGTGTTAGAGTCTAAATCAGACTTCATGCCCTTCTCTGACCATATGATTTGAGAGGGCCTGAGAAGGGCCTGGTCAAGACGTGGGGAACAGAGTTCGATACTGGTCGGGAAATCCGGCAAACAGAGTTCGCTCCTAGTCATGTAACACGGACACAGTTCCTATTACTTGAGAAATGACGGGCATATTGGGCTCTCTTCCTCTCTCTCACTCATGTACACAATTGTCTATTGGAGGAAGATATGCAATTCGGCGCGCGGTCTTCGCCTCCCGAGGTCGCTCTCGAGTGCCCAAAGCCTGACCGTTGCTGCGAGAGGCAACCCGGCTCTTCCATCCGGATAGCCCGACCTTTGCTACCAATCCAAAGGTGCAGGACTAGGTTGCAGAGACAGGCTCAGCTCCACCTATTTATAGGTCCAGCTGGGAGTAGAGAGCTGGGAATAGAGTTGAAGCCGATACCGGGTGCATCTCTAGGTTCGGTCTTGCTGGGCCTGCTGAACTTCGGAGCTGAGATTGGGAAAGGGACAGTTGAGTTTATTAGGCGTACCGAGGTGCACGTGGTCGAGTCATATGTTCAAAGGTAACATTTCGATCCCATAAACGGGGTCTAGGGATAAGCTTCCCTGTGTCAGGCTGTGTGTGGCATGGACAACTCTTCAAGCCACAAGATCACCACTGCGTGCTACGGTCTACCCGACGGCATGAATTACTCGTGGCACTGTCTCGAGCTGGTAGGCCAGGCCAGACCGGTCCACACCTCTCAGATGGGGACAGGATCAGAGTGTACATATAACTATAGCAAGACACTGCGTACATGATGGCTTCGTACTATGCAGTAGAAATGCCGCAAGATACTGAGGAAAATGACAGTATTGCCGAACTCTGAAGTCCCTGTCGGTCAGCAGGCCAAGAATATCCAGTCGTTTCTCGACTTTGTCAAAAGCAATTCGCGGTTTTACAAACAGTTCTGGGATAATGTCCCTACAGCCTCAACATCAGGAGAGAGTCAACTTGAGTCGTACCCCTTGACAGACCACGCTGCGTACTGGCAGGCGAATACGTGCTTGAACAGCAGTGTAGTCACCTCGCAGCAACAAGAGGGCATAATATTCAAGACAGGAGGTAACTGAGCTCACCGTCCCGCCTTTCTGGCAGTCAGTTTATGGCCTGCGCCACCTACCCGAGACCTCGAGGCTGACAGAGATTGAAATAGGCACAACAGCCAAGCCCAAGGTGTCGTTCTACAGCCACGATGAGCTCGAGAGGGTCTGCAAGTCGCTGGCGACGAGCCTAGTCAGGTGCGGGGTGCGCCAGGGCGACAAGGTCATCAACCTCTTCTACGCCGGGGACATGTACGGCTCATTCCTGCTCCACGTCCTGTCCGTGTTCTATCTGCCGATCCACGAGCGCGTTGGCGCGATACAGCTCCCCGTGGCGGGCCATGTCACCGAGGAGAGCATGATCACGCACATCCTGGAGCTCGAGGCAACGGTAGTGCTGTCGACGGTCACCACCTTGGTCAAGATGGCGGAGATGCTCACCGGCGTGGGCTGGCATGGCAAGACTACGGCCGACAGCGTGAGGCTGGTGCTGTTCTCTGGCGAGGCGCTGTATAACGACCAGGTTGGTATCATCAAGAAGGCGTTTCCAAATGCCGAGCTGCGCAGTTTGGTGTACGGGGCCATGGACTGCGGAGTGATTGGGCTGCCTCCCCAGCGAGAAGCGAAGGAGCTGTTCCCAGTCGCCGACGGCCTGAAAGACCCGAGGGTTCACCAGGTCAATCGGCCAGGGATGATTGTCGAGATCGTAACGGAGGACGGGAATGCAACGGTGGCGGCGGGCACACCTGGTAGCCTCGTGGTGACGAACCTGGAGAGGAAACTAATGCCTGTTGTCAGGTACCCGTCTGGAGACCGGGCAGAATGGATTGACTACGAGGCTGGGCTTTTTAGGGTGCTGGGGCGGGACCAGACGGCCGTACGGCTTGGTCCTGTGTCCATCGACTTTACGCACCTTCGCGAAGCTGTTTCCTCTGCGCTGGGCCCTGACCGTCGCGCGTCTGGAATCCAGGCAGTAGTGGGCAGAAAAGACGCGAAGGACCTGCTGACGGTCCTGATTGCTTTCCAGCCAGAATCTGAAGCCGAGGAGACGGAGCTACGGTTGAGAGTGGCGGAAGAACTGGGAAAGGCGAGGCCGATGTTCAAGGGCCACGTCAACCTCGGTCTGGTCAACCCTTTGCATGCCTCGTTCGTGAAGGCGGAGGAGTTGACTATCAACGAGAGGAGTGGGAAGTCTATCAATGTGATCGACAAGAGGCTCACTACTTTATAGCGATACTCCTCTACGCGAAATAGACCTCTTCGTCGTCATTACACAGAGAAAAAGCACTTTGAGTACCTACGTGTTCCATCGCGCTGCCACATGGAAACATTGAAGCCCAACAGAAAAGAAAACACCAAACACAAGCCACTCACGCAGCTCGTCCGTCCGATCTTTTATAGGTCACAAAGCTCCCAGCCTCTGGAATACTGTCATTAGCCAATAGATTCGTTTCAACTCCCGTTGTGGCCAGTGAGAATCCGATTGTGGCGTCCAAACAATAGGACGGCTGCCGTCCAGATCAACTGGTGCCAGACAGTCACCAGTAGGTATAAAAGTAATTTCTTCCAAACCCCCAAACCTTCCGAACCTTCCCTTCGAGCTCGCAGACGACATCGAGCGAATTCTCGGTTTTTCAACACAAGAGACCGGCTTCATTAAAAATCTGTGAGTTTGCAAGTCCACATGTGCACACACCTGACCCAGCCGCACCACCAACCTGCCAACCTCCTCACTTCGTATTGCACCAACGAAGACCAACAATCTCAGTCCCCCTAGTTCAACCCACCGAATCGTTGTCTTCGCGAGCCGTAAGCCACCATTCCCCAGGCTCGAACATTGAAGGCGATTGTTCCTAACGCTGACTATCAGCAGACCATGGCCGCCCCTCTCCGAATGACGCACGGCGTCCGAAACATGATCACGGACGAGGATATGTCAGTATAGCTCTTCTCCCGCGCCAGTTGCCTGTTTATGATAATCTTCCCAGTTGCATCTCTTCTGGGTCTGAAGCAATTGACTAACGAACAATAGCGACTTCGCCTTCGGGCGCATCGACACCACCAGCCGCTCCCAGGCTTGGCTGGCGAGGGAGCGGGACGACATCGCCCGCCAGCAGCACCAGCAGCAGCGCAAGGCCGACGGCGGCCACGGCGGCGACGACAACAACAACAACAACAACAACAACAACAACAACAACAACAACAACAACAGGGCCTTCCACCCCTTCCCGAAGCTCCCAGCCGAGCTCAAGCAGAAGGTCTGGAAGGAGGCCGTCGCCGCCCTGCCCAAGCCCAAGCTCCTCGAGGTCGAGTTCGACCTCGCGTACGACCCAACGGCTGCTCCCCAGGGTCGCCCTGGAAGCGGGCTGATCGCCTGCTTCAAGCCAATCCGCACCAGGAGGGAGCTGGTCGCCCACCATGGCTTGCTCACGGCCTGCTTCGACTCGCGCAAGGCTTTCCTGGACTCCGGGGACTACACCATGTTGCCTTTGACCTACCTCAGCGACCCTGTCTCTCCTGTCTCGAAAACCCCTATCAAGGCCATCAAGGTCTGTACCAAGGACCCGAAGAGGATCTTCAGGGTCATGAAAAGCCTTGCCAAGGGCAAGAAGACCACTACGCAGGGCAAGAAGACCACTACGAAGGGCAAGAAAGTCGCCGCCATGTACATGAAGATGTTCACCAAAGGCATCACCATTCCTCCTCCTCCTCCTAGCCAGGCGCAAAAGACCTTCAGACACATCGTCTTGCCTGTCAGCTATGATCATTCGACCTTCCTCATCCACAAGATGGCCGAGCCCTTCTCCTACAAGGCAGTTCACCCATCGCCTCCCACATTCCAGAACGAATTCACCGGAGCGGCCGGACTCGACTTTGTCCACTCGATCCAGAAGCTCGCATTCTCCATCCACGGTGACGAGTGGAAGCCGCACACCCTGTTCTGCGACCTGTTTGCCACCACGCCTAACCACCACGCCGACCCGCTCGGGCCTAACTACACGCCCATCACCTTGGGTGCCCTGCAGAAGCTGTCCTACGTGAGCGCCACGGCCGTGGACCGGCGATGCTGCATGGGCGAGTACTTCTTCTGGAAGCAGGTGGCCAGCATTGACGTCCAACAATTCCTGTCGACACCCCAGTGGGACTTTGAAGAGCTGTACCGGCTGCATAGGAACATTCTGGCAGAGTGGGAGCCGCTGCATGACGATTTCAAGTGGCAGTGGGGACGACACCTTCGTCAGGAGTGTACCTGCGAGTTCACCCATCTCTGAATCAACACGTCGCCTTGAGGCCTTGAATCGTTGTTGGTTATCAGTTCAGGCAGGGTTCATACACCCCCGGCACAATGGCTCCTTGTTGAACCTTTGTTGCACGGGTTTTGGGCGTTCCAGATTGTTAGGGTTTACTTTCGAGGCTCCTTCTCGAGCTTTTTGTTGGGACAAAGGGTCCCTGTGCATTCTTTCACGGTGCAGCACGGGGCCGAGATGGAGCACGACGATGGGAATGGAAGTAGGGACATGGTCACATGCACTAGGCAGTACAGTACCTCGAGCGATAGGGTACGGTGGCATCCACATGAATAAAAGATGCTGATTCTCCTGGTGAATGGTCTCAGCGCATTGCGCAGTGATGAAACGTTCTTTGTATTTCATCACGGTGAAGAACGTCCGCGAAGGCAGCTTGACCAGGCGATGTTCCAGACAGCCAGTAACTAAGCGTTTCCGTCCGCCTTTTAAGGACCCTGCTCATCTCAGCATCATTCTCAAATGTGCTAGAGACGCAGCTTAATCCACACAGGTCCAACAAATTTCGCTGATTGCCACGAACTTGGCTGCTGTCCTCGGACCCCACCAACAACAATGGAGCTCGAGTGAGTCTGCGACCTGAGCTGAGAGACCCCTTCGCCGCTCAAGACGTGCTAATGCCTCCAGGCACTTGTGCTCAGCCGCTACTGAAGCAATCCAGCTTGTACTGAGACACCACATCGGTGATGAAGTGTAAACAATATCCTTGCCAAACACGCGACGCGACCACGGCTGATGTCATAATGTTGCACGAAGCAGGTTCCACGACGATGCCCAAGCCTTGATACAAAACGAGATCCACGAGCTTTATCCTCTTCGAGCAAGGGCACAGGACACCAGCGTCGCCGATTTGGAGATCGCTTGCGACGCGGCAGTCAGCGTCGCAGAGGCTTTCAACGAAGCCCATCCCGAGTGAGTTCTTTGGCGGACAAGGGCTATCGAGTTGATTCAGAGCCGAGCACTGATTCCATCCGTGGGTTGCCGAGCATTAATCTACGATGGATCTACCACTGCGTCCAGAGCCTGCTGGTCCTCGAACTCAAACCCGAGGCACTCCTGGACGGTCAGGTCGAGAGACTACCTCGCAAGCAGGAACATCAATTTTCAATCACGTCAGACTCCACGTCCGAGAATTGGACTTCTTCGTCGGCTTTGCCATCGCCTCAGCTGGCCCCCGACACACTCGACTACACTCCTGTGCTATCAACACACTCAAGCGAGGGCTCCAACCCGGTCCCCATGAAGATTGCGAAAGCCAGATGGGATGAGGATGAGACTCGGCGCATGGTCGAGCTCAAGGCGTCGGGAATGTGCCATCGTGAAGTCGCTGTAAGTCTGCTGCCTAGTTCTAATGAGGTATATGGAGCTGATACGCCTAGGAAATACTCGGCAGAAGACAAGGCTCAGTGGAGAACAAGTACGGACGGGTGATGAAGATTGACGAATGGAAAGACCACTCGACTTGGTATGAGGCTAGCCTCAGGCCCAAGAACAAACAAGGTCGTGAAGATGGCTGCCAAGCTCCCTTGCCCAAGAGACAACGCTGTGAGGATTCACCTTGACTGTCTCACAACAGAACGTCTCCAGGATCTGGGATCCGGCACGTGAATGAGAACCAGCAAATTGATGTAGGAGCTGTAGGCGCTGATGCCTCGATACGGACTTCTTGTGCGAGCAAAGACCCAGAAAGCTCACCTGGGCTGCGAAATACCACCGCAGTCCGCCCCCTATGAACACGCATGTTTGAAAACCGGAGTGGACTGGAAGGAGGTGCCACGAATCACCCGGAGTTAGATTTCAGCTTGCCGAATACATTTCATATGTGTACTGCGGACCGTCCTTGGGGCTCGTGACGGTTTTGCGCTGCAGTGTCCAAACACACATAATTATGAAAGGATCTGCATATTTCTTGAAGTTGAGGATGAGCAACAGAGTGATACGAAGATTGTGACAGAGATAACAATGCATGTGTGCTTTCCTCCCCTGGCCTGTATTTATGACCCTGGCAGGTGCGAGCCAAGGCGTAAGAACTTGTGGGGAACAAATGCTTTTTGTTTACCTTGTGTCACTGAAGGCGACGACAATCTAAATGCAATGCCAGGGCTTAATTAGGTGAATTGTTCCTCGCTCAGTGGTGTTTAATGTCGGCATGCTTCAATGTGCACAAACAACAGGCCTGACATGCCTAAACTCCAAAAATAAAGAAGGCCAGCCTTCAACTCACAGACTTACCCATACAACCCATAGCATTCATTTGCTCAACCCAACTTTACAATCAACCATATCTCAAGAAGCAAGCAATGCACGATGAATGACCAGTGAGTATCGCCAATTACCTGACAGATACCTGACAGCCACCATGCGGCAGTTGAGCTAACAACCATGCAGGGACCTCATAACCCTCGCTCAGAACGCAATCGAGCATGTTTTCCGTTATCAAACCAGTCTCGACAAGTAAGGCGCCCTTGTGCCAAGATCGCATGGCGCTGTAGCTGACGAAAACAATCATACAGGACATTGACAGAGTCGCACAAGGCCGTTATCGAGAGCAAGATCAAGGAGCTTCTCCCACTCAAGTCGCATGCAGCTGACCACGATGTCGCCAACCTCGAAATCGTCTCGGACGCGGCCATGTCGTTCCTCTACTTCTACAACAATGAGCATCCCGAGTGCGTTGATCATCCCCACCCCCCTCTCCCGCGATGGCTATACGCGTCGCCTCATTTTGCTGACAGTCACAAAAGGGATCAACTGAGCCATAAGTGGTTCTATATCAGTGTGCAAGCTCTTATCTCCATTCATCTCAAGCCAGCCCTCGTGAGTGGAGAGGTTATGCGCCTCCAAGCGCTGCTGCCACAGACCGCAGCCCGCACCGAGGAGCCCTCCGCCTCGGATCGTAACGACGAGCCCCAGCTCTGCCAGACCGAGGAAGACCTCCCACCCGGTGCTGCACCCGTCGTGGCTGACCACGAGACTCTAAATGGCCAAGCCTCTGAGGGCGACCAGGCGCCGCGCGACGAGCTTGACGAGCCTGACCAACGCGCCTCCGACGGCGACTACGAGCCATCAGCTGCGAGGGACCCCAAGGCCAGGAAGCGTAGGTCGGACGGGCCGAGCGTCGCAAAGGGAAAGGAGCCGTGGGATGACGAGGAGATAGGCGAACTGATCAAGATGAAGATCCAGGGCCTGACCCACAAGGAAGCCGGCGTGAGGCTTTTTTTTCTTCTTTTTTTTTCCCTTTCCCACACCAAACACAACTAAACCAATCACCACCAGTCCTTGACCTAGGTAGAATCCGAGATACAGTTTGCTGACGCATCTGTGACTTTTTGCAGGCCAGACTCGGGAGGACTGAGCCGGCGTGTGCTATTCGCCACTCCATCGTCCTGAAGGAAACCAGGTGGTGGGACTTTGCTCAGGAGTACCGGAAGACGACCAGGGCTTTGGGCGAAACCTCGGGCGTAGAGGCCGAGAATGAAGAGGGCCAGAAGGACGAGGTCGCGACCGCGGATAAGGAAACGACGGCGGTCGACGCACAGCATCTCCTGCCGCCCGGTGGGGAACGCCCAGACGACGATGATCTGGGCCGTACGTACTACGTGGGCCACAAGACGAAGAGTACGAGTCCGGACAGGCCTAACGCCAGCGCGTACGAGGACATGCAAAGCCGAAAGCCGCCTACAGAGGATGAGAACCAGCAGGATCAGAAGACGGAGGCTGAGAAGGTGGCGGCGGAGGAGCAGCGTGCGAAGGGCGATGCGGAGATGAAAGAGAATTAGGACCAGCTCAAAGCCGCGAACAGCCTCATGTCCATCACACATGCGCGCATGCGGGAGCGGCGGTAGGGCTCATGTCACTTGACGAAGCGGCCTTCGCCGGTCCTGGTCAGGGGGGAAACGTCCACATCGTCGTCGGATAATTCCGGACAAAGACGGATACAAAGGTCCGCTTATCGGAGCTGTCTCAGGATTTGCAGGAGGCATTTTGATATTTGTTATCACTCGAACCCGAGGTCTCGGTAACCCACAAGATTCGTCTACTGTGAAATACTCCAGCCCTGCTTCTTCCCCGCGAAGGTAGCATTACCAATACCTAGGACCTCGAGTATGTCCCTGAACCTGGGCGTCCCGAACCCAGTGACAGCGTCCCAGCCCTCCTGGGCAGGGAACCCGAGGCCGTCTGCGAGCTCAGAGCAACCCTTGGCACTGCCCGAGGTGATATCCGTGAAAGCCTTGTAGCCGCGCTTATACAGCCACGGGTTGAGGAACCCCAGCGAGCTCTTGCCCGCGGCGAGCAGCGCGTCGTTGACCAGCGCAAAGATGGCCGAGATGGCCGGCGTGGAGGCGCTGGTGCCAGAGACGCGGATGTCGCGCGAGTCCCACACCTCGGTGTAGTAGTAGCCCTGGCCGGCAATGTCGGGGTAGGCCCGGCCGCTCTGGTTGTAGTAGGCGGCGTATTTCCCGCCGAGGGACTCGACGTAGGCATCGACAACACCGGCCTGGTACAGGGGCCGCGAGAAGTAGCCCGAGAACCCGCCGCCGCCCGAGTACCCCGTGCTGTCGTAGGCGACGACCTCGGGGGTGAAGTTCATGGTGGCGCCGACGGCCGTCACGAAGGGGCACGAGGACGGGAACTCGGGCAGGAAGGACGAGCGGTTCGTGCCGTCGTTGGACCGGCAGTAGCCGCTGAAGCCGACGCCGTCGTCGCCCGCCGCGTACAAGAGCGACACGCCCCGCGCGCCCAGCTGCGCCATGTCGTTGCACACGCGCGACGCGTACGACGCCGGCACCGTCTGCTCGTCGTCGTCGTACGAGGTGCTGATCACCTTGGCCAGCTCCTCGTCCGGCTGCGACAGCAGGTGCTCCAGCCAGACCAGGTAGGGCTCGTTGGTGTCGGTTGTGGTCGCGGCGTCCGGGGTGTAAGGGGGGCTGCCGCCGACGGCGTAGGCGATGAGCTTTGTCGGCCAGCCGATCCCGAGCATGGCCTGGACGTCCAGGTTGCCCTCGACGTTGGTTTCGTCCTCGATCGTCTCGTTCGTGTAGACTTGCGAGGTTGTGCCGTTCGCGATGGAGTCGAACTTGAACTCGTAGGCCCCGGACTTGGCCTCGGGCCGGTACTTGGAGAGGAACTGGTAGGTGTCGTTGCGGTTGTTGGACTCGCCCAGGTAGTCCACCAGGCCCATGATGTTCTTATCGCTAGACTGTGTCTTGTAGTCAATCGTCCCGTAGAGCGTCCTCAGGCAGGTGGGAGTGACGGCATCCCAGACGCAGACATCGGAGATGTTGGCGTTGCTGTATGACTTCGTGGCCGTCTTCTGGTCCTCAAGCGTCTCGACCTTGAGCGCGAAAGCCCTGGGCTTGGCTCGGAACCAGGAGTTGGTCGGCTGGATCGTGTCGATGTGGCTGTGGAGGTGAAGAGGCAGGGACCACTTCGGTGTGCGAACAAGCTCCGACCCGTCATCGTGGCGGTAGATCGAGTACTTCGTGTTCAACATCTGCTCGACGTCGGCGACAGGCAGAGTGACGGTAATCCAGTCCTTGGCTGGGCTGTAATCCAGATCTGACTTATCCACGCCATAGTCCGCCAGCCACTCATGCACCTGGTCCAAGGTCTCGCCGGACGGCTCCAGCAAACTGTGAACCTCTTCGGCCTTGAGATGCTGCCCGTATGAGCTGTGGTCCGGGTCGGACACCTCGTACAGCTGCCGCTCGAGGTCTGGAAAGGAACCCTGCTTCAGACCAATGCGCAGCGCAATCTTGTGGTCTGCATCTGGACGGCGTGTCTCAGTCCACCTGCGGGGCACGTTGTGAGTGTCCTTGACGGCGAAGGCAGAGCGCTGTCTGACAGGCTTGCCAACGGCCGAGCTGGCCAAGAGGCCTGCTGCCAGGAGAATTCCGGTTGCCTTCATCATGAGATGCGCTGTCGACCGTGGGCTTGAAGGGGGCTCTGAGACGGAGAGACGAGGCACTCTGGGGAGAAGAGCAGGCGACAGAGCACATCGGCCAGAGGCCAGACCTCCGGGAATTCACGTCCTTTTTATCCTATCCCCTTGCAACCATGCTCATCAATTCCACCAGTCAGCCCATGGTGGACACGGACAAGGAGAGCAAGCATGAGGTCACAAGGTCTCGCAGCATTCGACCAGCTGGGCAGCCTGTCTGCCAGCCAGAGTGGGATCGGCTGCCCTGCGGCCGTATCGACCTGCATGGAGACGCGGTAGCTTGCGCGCCGGCACGGTGTGCCGACCCCCGCCGTGAGCAAGGCAGAGGTGGTGTTTGGCGCGGGGCTTGGCACCGAATGGGCAAGTCGTGGGGTTCGGGACTCGATAACGGAAATTGGACCCATCTCGTCACCTTATGGCACGATTGCGACTCATCCAACCCGCATCTGCCGCCGGTGCTTGATGTGATGTGGGTTCTGGTGTGCCCCTGATTTTGATAGATTAGTCTAGTTAACTTCGTGATCGTCTCCTGCAAGGGGTTGACACTCAATTAAGCTTTCTGGATCTGGCCAATGCAGGGCCAAGCCACGGGACGACTGCAGGACGTGCGGCTGGGTACAGCTGGTCCCACCCATCCCTCAACGTCCTCAACCTCCATTCAAATCATTACCTCATTTCACCCTAACGATCTGTAGGATGGTATTTCTA
Organism: Diaporthe ilicicola; assembly: GCA_023242295.1. Lineage (NCBI taxonomy): Eukaryota > Fungi > Ascomycota > Sordariomycetes > Diaporthales > Diaporthaceae > Diaporthe > Diaporthe ilicicola. The sequence goes on along the minus strand of JALPVH010000191.1, from coordinate 85,147 downwards.
GATTTATCTCAATCGTCTTCAACATGCTCTCCAGTACTTAGGTAACCTTTGAGACCCCTGCAAAATTCATTAGGTGACCCTCAAGTCTGCTGGACTGAACGGTGTGCACTGAACGATGAACTACTCATGTCGTTTATAAATTCGTGACAGGGACCTTCTACACCTGGCAGGTTTTCAAGTATGAAATGCTCTGATCCCCCAAATAGATCGTACACAGTCTCGTGGTCAGTGCCAAATGGTATCTTGTATTGCAGCAAAGGTGGTGATCACAATGAGGCTGTGGAATTGAGAAGCAACATTGAACGCTTGCCATCCTGCCCAATACGGCGTATATCTGAAGCCAGATACTTCAGCTCTTTCGAGAGCTGCTCCGGTGATTCTCCCTTGTGGGCCAGCAATCAAAGACTTGAAGCGGCTCTGTATCTAAGAGCAAGTCTCGCCTGGCATCCGGCCTTGGTGGGAGAGCATGTAACCCTTCATGCGTCGCTGATCTGCTTGGAAACGTTATTCACTGATGCAGTTGGTCACGAAAACTCATTTGGGAGTAAAGAAACCATTCTTTGAATTAAATTCTGACCAGATGTAACAAACCGATTGAACCACTCCGGCCAGGTGACAAGGGCGCCTTGCAAACTGCTCAAGCTCAACCTCCACACCCTGACACGGTTCAATGTTCAATGTTGACACCAGCCCATTCACTTGGTCCCACCCCAAATTCAAACCCTCTGCAAAATGAATTGACCTCCTTTGATAGCGCTGTCAAGAACTGACTGAGGTCAACCTTCCACTTGACCCCTTGGTCTGGACATCTGAAAACAATTCGACTTGACCTCTCGTATCGACACATCCACTTCATCACCCTTGCAGGGCTGAAGGCAACCTTCGCGATCATGGCTGAGGTTCCGCGACTTTTTGTAAGTGGCCATGACAAGATTCTGTTGTCTTGTTTCGAGAGGCTAACACCATACAATAAGCCCTGGGAGCCTGACGATCAGGGAGCAACCGAAGCTGCCCTGGATCGTGAGACTGCAGACGACGACAGCGAGGAAGTTGTCGATCCTGCTGAGATGTCCTTTGTACGTTACCTGACGCTGTTCAGACCAAAATTCAACCCTATTTTCCCATTCCGATGACTTCACCAGAACGCCCAGGTGCTGACTCGAAGTAGTTCATGAACCCACCTCCCTATCCTTTGTCCTGTCAGGAGTCATCTTGGGATTCCCCTTCCAATCTCGAATACCAGATGCGTAGGGACGAGGTTCTGAGACGCCGACACTACCTACTCCATTTATGCCCGCACAACATACCCCCGGCCTTGACTCTCACAGCCCGTTTATCCGCACCGACAATGACGGACCTTCCAACCGAGCGGAGAGAGCTCACAATCCACGACAAGATTGCCATCTTCGTCCTCATTCTGGTGCTAGGTGCTATTCTCGGCAAGCTTTGGATCTGGATCCTCACTTCGCTGCTCTGTGCCATCGTTGGTCTATTCACCTGGGACAAATTGTTTCGCAGACACTGAGTGTGGGAGCTGGAGGCTACGTACGACAGTGTTACCCCCTACTCTCCGATTCATTACATGAACCATGGTTCAAGGCTTGGAACAGGGGATCAAAAAGAATCAAAGAGAATGCCCATTAGCAAGGTCTTCGAGCAGCCTGTTGGCCAATCAAGCTTCTTTACGTTCATAGAAAGTCCATGACCTGAAGTTCTCGACCAAATTCCATCACTAATCTCCATGGTCTTTTTCTTGAGCATCAACATGTGTATAGGCGTCTTTGCCTGATTTGAAGTCGGTCACGGACTGCTGCTGCTTCCATATCTCCACCTCGCCGCCACCACGCAAGACGCCAACTCTCAAGGTCGCCAGTAAGTTGTGGGCGGCATTAGAATGTTCATAAACACCACCATTAAAGGAGGCTGTCGCGTCCTTGCCAATATAACAAGCAATCAGGGATCTGCCACCAGGGTGTTCATCGATAAAATCCATAACATCGTGAATAACACCAGCTACAGCCACAAGGGCCTTGCCGTTCACCTGAGTCTCTGAGACAAAATCATCCCATGACATGATAGGGAGTTGCTCCAGCGGGAGGCCCCAATCACACTGGCTGCGCCTCCGGTCCAGTGCCTTCTGGAGCTGCTGTATGCGGCCCTTCTCGATCTCGTTCCTCCGGAAGCGCTTCAGGTCCCCGGCCAGCCCGACCTGCTTCCACAGCCATATCATCCACTTGGTGGGGTCGTACTGCCACCACTCGATGGCGTTGCGGTAGTCGGACGGGAACTCGTGGTGGAAGTTGTGGTACCCCTCGCCCAGGGTGACCACGGCCGTCAGGAAGTGGTCGCGCGGCGAGCGGCGGTCGTCAAACGGCTGCTCGCCGATCCAGTGCGCGAGCGAGTTGACGCAGAAGGTGGCCTGCTGGAGGAAGAAGCACCGCAAGATGCCCGCGTAGACGAACCCGCCCATCCGGTCGCCCCACAGGCCGCAGATCAAGGTCGGAAGGCCCCAAGCCATGATGACTACCGCCTGTAGGTAGTTCTGGTGTTGCCACATCACGATGCGGTTCTGGTTGAGGTCGGTCATGTCGGTTCGGCCAAGCTTTTTGGGATCCTGCTTGAAGATCATCCAGCCGAGATGTGAGTGCATGAGGCCCTTGCGGACCGAATAAGGGTCCTTCTCCGTGTCTGTATGCCTATGATGTGCTCGATCTTCCTGAAATGTCAGTCAGATGCTCCAACAACACTTGCCCACGGAGGGTGGAGAATTTAAAAGCAGCGTCTCAGTTTTCTGAGTCTAAGAAAAAACATCTGCACAGCTCCAGCAAAAGTCTGATTGGAATTACTAACGGTCTCGAGACCATACCCTGATGGACCCCTGAACAGCACCAGCGCCAACGGCAGCCAGATAGAGCTGTAGTAGTGGTTTTGCCTTGTAACATGTATGAGACCAGAGCCGGTGATAACCTGCGTTTACATGTTAGTAATCACGCAAGATTGTTCAATTTTCAGACTTCACATACCCGCCGTGATTCCAAGAGCGGTATTGAAATAATATACGACGGAAAAGATGGCGGTATAAGGATGCAGAGGCGTCCACATGGCCCCAAGGAAGCCCAAGACAGGGACGATGATGACGAAGAAGACATTCAGCCAATTGAGGTGGTGATACCAGTTGTGCCACGTGATTGGCAGCTCACTGATATGAGGAGCCTTTCCCGCCATTTTGACATGCCCTTCTGCCGCAAGTGGAAGAAGCTGGCCTCGGTCTGGAAGCACGCAAAACCTTGGAGGGCCTTCTCCGTGCGTTTCGAGGCGACACCACGACCGAAGGTTTTTTGCTTCGGCCGGATCTGAAACCTAAATTTCTGGAATGATTTTATTAAATAAGAGGCGACCACGTTGCTGTCAGAGGATCTCAACGTCGAAAAAGCAACAAAAAAAAAAAAAGGGCTGTGAGCTTGGCGCCTGTTGTCGTCCTCTCACATCAGACCGCCCTGCAGATAATCGCAGCTCGCCGTGGAGTAGGCTACTTGTGTTGAGGAAAAACAATGATTTGTTGGGACATGCACTTATTGCAAGAGTATAGGGCGGTCCAAAGCGACAACTATCTAAGAAGTTGTTTACCACTATACTTACCCCACTTCCTACCCCTAATAATACCCCACCTTTAACCACCTACCTATATTTATCTAATACTTTTAAATTTATTTATAATTAAACTTTCTATTTATTTATTAATATAATTTATTAATTTATAAAATATTTTTATTAAAATTATAAATTTTTAATAATTTTAATAATTTTTAAAAATAAATAATTAACTTTAATAAAAAAGTATATAATAAAATAGCGTTTTTTAAATAATTATTATATTTTAAACCTTTATATTAATTAATTAATAACTTTAATAAAAAGTTTTATTTTTTTAATTTATTTTATAAATTAATTAATTATATTAATTATTTTATTTTTATAGAAATAATAGTAGTTAGCTATAATAGCTATAGCTAATTAATTAGCCGCGGTCCCTTAACTTAATAAATAATTTAGCCGAAATACTTCTTTTAAACTAGCTTATAGCTATTACTTTTTTAATAATAGCTTTAACTTAACTATTATTAAGTTAATTAAATCGTTTTTACTTACTACTTTCTACTTTTATATATATATACCCCTAGGCCCTAAGCCTAATTAATACTAATTAATAATTATTTAGTAATTCTTAATAATAAAGTTAAAAAAGTAAACTTTAATTATTATTAATTATAAGCCGTTATTTATAAAGCTTTTAAATTATATTAATTAAGCGATAATTTCTATATTATAATTAAAGCGTTTTTTAATTTAATAGTTATAAGCTTATATTTAAAAAATATTAAGATTAGCCGTTAACTATCGCTTATAATTATTATTAAATTTCTTTATAAAGAAAACCTTTAATAAAAATATTTATAACCTTTAATATATTTTATTATATTTATTTTATTATCGATTTTATTTTAATAAGCTTTCCTTTCCGATATCCCTTTTAAATAATTATTATAATTATATATTATAATCCCTTTCTTTTTTAACCTTTTTTATAGCTTAAGCTATAAAGAAGGCGCCTTATTAAGGGGTACCTTTTCTTTTAAACCTCCGGCCTTTTTTCCCTTTTTTTACCCTTATAATAAGTATAGATTAAAACCTTTAAAAGCTTAAAATCGAAAAGAAAACCTTAATCGATAATAAAAGCATATTTTTTTTATTTTAAAGTATAAGATAAGTTAGCCGGAAAAGCTAATAATTTAAAACCGGTAAACTATATATAGTATTTAAAATACGCTTAAAATAATTTAGCTAAAATTACTATTTATTTTACTTTTATAATATTAATATATTTTTAACCTTAGGATTTTTATTTATATTAAATCTTTACTTAAATACCCTATTATAATTTACGCTTTTTTTATATTTTATATCCTTCTTTATTACCGTTATTTTTTTTTTTTTTTTATCTTTATTTCTTTTTTTTTTTTTTAAATAATTACCCTTTCCCTTAAATAACCGGTAGCTATTATTAATAATAATTATTAAAAGAGGAATAACTTTATTAGTTAAATTATATAATAATTTTCCCAATTATTAAAGATTATTACTTATAAGTAAATAATCTTTTAAGCCGGTTATAAGCTATAGTAGTAAGTATTATAATATTTTTTAAAAATAAAAAACTTTAAAAATATTTTTTAAATCTTTTAAATCTTTTTCCGAAAGGCTTATAGCCTTAACTTATAATAAGGATAATAAGGTATATATATAAAAACTTAAGAAGATTTACCCGAAGGTTAGCTATATCGGCTAAAAAGCTATAAACCCTGCCCTTTTTAAGGTAATTATAAGTTTATAAAAAAGAGTATTTAAAAAGATTATTATATACTTTACTTATAAAATAGATTTATTCCGGCTAAATAAGAAAGTTAATAATCTTTTTCTTATCTATTTTAAAAAGAAATTTAATAGCTAGATTATTAAGATATTTAATATTATTAATTAATAATAAACTCGGGAATTAAAAGCGATATTTCGAGAAAGAAAAGTTTATATAAAATTTAATAATAAAGGGATTAATTAATAATTTATTAACTTATTTTTTTTCGATTAAATTCTTAATTAAAAAGAAATTAAGCTTTAAAATATAATAAAGATTAATAAAAAATTATATTTCTTTAAATAATAGTAATAAATATTATCCTATATAAAAAGCGGCTAAACCCTATATAATCCGAAATGCTTTATTATTTTTATCGAAACTTAACTTTAACCGGTATTTAACCTTTTTTATAATATTAACCTAAAAGTATTTTTATCTTTTCGGTAGCTAGGAAATAGCTTTTTATTACTTTATTATAGGCGGTAAAAATTATATTAAAAGTAGCTTTACCCTTTTTAAGCTTTTTTTTTAAAAACCTTTTTTTTTTTAAGCTTTTCCTTCCTTTTAAGCCTTTTCTTCTCTTTAAGCTCTTTCTTTTTCTTTATAAGTAAAAGGAGAAGTATATAAAAAAATAAATTAACCTTTATATAGTTTTATTATCTTATAGAAATTTCGCCTTTAAAAAGAAAATTATTAAGAAATTTATAAATATTAATAATTATAAATAATAAGTATTTTATACCGTTAAAAAGAAATATTATATCCGATATTAATAATAGCAGAAGTATTATATAACCTTTACCGGTATCTTTCTTTTTAGTTTTATTTTAATAAAAAATTTAATTTTAAAAAGATTTTAAGATTTATAAAGAGTTAAAATAATAATTATAAATAAAATAAAGAGGTATATAACCTTTTTAATAATAAATTAAAATTTTTTTTTCTTTATTATAGGTATAATAAAATTAAGCCTAATTAATTTTATATAATATTATTAAAAATCTTTAAAGGCTATATAATAAATTATTTCGTTTATTATATTAGCTATAATAATACCTTTAATATTATATATTATAAGCTTAAAATATATTTTAATATCGATATTAATTATTAATAGTATTATAATAATTAAATATAAATAACCTTTTAAACCTTTTAAAATAATAAAGATAATATTAATAAAAGCCTTTATAAAATCTTTTACCTTTTTCTTAAAAAGCTATAACTTTATTAATAAGTATTAGGCCTTAGCTATAAAGGTAATAAGGTTTTTTATAATTAAGTTATTTATATTTATATTAAAATAGTAGAATTTAAAGTAACTCTTTTTATACCGGTAAAACTATATAAAAAGCTATTTTAAAACCTTAAATCTTATTTTAATATTTATTTTATTTAAAAGATTTAAAATATCTTTATTTAAAACTTAAAAAAAACTAATAATAAAGTAGAAATAATATATTTTAATTATTAATATAATAATAATTATTAAAAAGGCTTTAAAACCTTATTTTAAAGATAATTATTTTAAAAAAGCTATTATTAATAACGCTTTAATTAATAATTATTAGCTTAAAAAAAGTGTTTTATTTATAATAAAAAGAGCTGCTAATTAATAAAGTATATTTTAAAAAAAAAAATAATTATAAAGTTAATTTATTATATAATATTAATATTATAACTATCTTATAATAAACTAAAATATCGCTATCTATATTATAAAATATAAAGGCTATAAAATAAAGAGGGTAAATACTTTTAATAGTAATAATAAAAAAATATATTTTAATAATAAAAAAATAGATATCTTTTTAATAAATAAAGCCTTTCTTTATTTAATTACCCTTAAAGAGAAAGCTATTTATAATAATAATAGGCCTTTTAATTAATTTATAATTAAAGAATAATATTTATATTTATAATTTTAAAATATTATCCCTAATATTAAGGCAGCTAAATTCTTTATAGCTAGCTATAAATAATACCTTACTCTTTAATAAAATAACTTAATAATAATAATAAATCTTTTATAAGCGGGTAAGGCCTTTATTAAATTTAAAAAAGGCTTTAAATTAATATTTATCGGTATTATTATAATTAAAACGCTAATTAAGCTAATTATATTTTATATAATTAAGGCCCTAATACCCTTTTTCTATATATATAAAATATAAATAAATTAGGTGTATTTTTCCGAAATATTATTAATAAAATAGTATAATATAATAATTTTAGCTATAAAAAGATATATTTAATAGTTTATAAATAAAGTTACTTATAATTTTTTCTTTTAAAATAAAAAGCCGGCCTTTTCTTTATTAAGCTTAAATTATATTAGCTATATTATCGCTTTAATTACTTATTAATAAATTAATTAACCTAGCTTTTAAAAGATTTAAGCTATAATCCTAATATATTTATATTAATTATAATAATTAAATTCTATTATTATTATTAACTTTATAATTTAGCGCTTAAAAGGTTTAAATTTATATTAAAGAATAATTATAATTTTAATTATAAGTTAATTATTAATATAGTTTATTTAAACTTAAAGCTAGTTTTATATATAATCGATTTTATAATCTTCTTTTAAGCGGCTTATTTTCTTATATCTCTTTTTATAAAGGATATATAGAAAGCCTTATATTAAATATAAGTTAATATATATATTAGCCCTTTAAAATAGATTTCCTATAATATAAAAATAAATTTTATATTAATAAAGTTTTATAATAAAGTAAGGTTAATAAAAATAAGCTATAAATAAATCTTTATAAAAGCTTATTAATTAATCGAAAAGGTTAAAAAATATTATAAATCTTTTTATTAAGTATATAAAATTCTTTTTATTAAGCTATTAAGCTATTATAGCCTTAAAGTAATTTTATAAATAATAATTAAAGCTATAAATAATACTTTAAGCCCTAATAGCCTTATTTTAATATTATTAATCTTTAGCGCCTATTTATAAATATTAATTAATTTATTATTTATATTATTTATTTAAAAATAAGCGGAAGCTATAAGAAAAGTAATAAAAGCTTTTTAAAAGATTTTAATAAAATATTAGGTTAATAAGGTAATTTATATAAGAAATAGCCTTAATATAATTAATATACTAGCCCTTTTACTTTAAAATAAAATTTAAATATAATATAAAAAAGATAATTAATAGGGTTTATATAAGCTAATTACTATTAATAGCTATAACCTTATTTTAAACCTTTTTAATAGCTTAATAAAATTTAAATTAACTTATATATAGCTATATTTATATAATAAGAATATATAGTTATTACCTTTAAAATAACTAATTATTAAAGATAATAAAGCCGATAATAATTAAATCGATATTTATAAAGGTAATATAAATTATATAAAAGATATAATTATTATAATAACTTTATATACTTTTTCTTTAAATTAAAAAGGCGCTAGTATTATTAGCCGCTAATAGCTATTATAATAATAAGGATAACTTAAAAAATAACTTTAAATTTTTAAAACCTTTTTAACTTAAAAGAAAAAAAATAATTATATATTATTATTTAAGCTATATTATAAAGGTATTATTATAGCTAACGGCAATTTATTTAAGGAATTAAATAATTAAAAGATTACCGATTTAATTATTTATAATATTTTTAAATTTAAATACTTTAGCTATAATTTTTATAAGGTAACTAAATTATTTAAAGCTTAAATAGTTTATAAGATTAAAAATAAAATTAAATAACTATATAAAAAATTAAGATTTATAATTTAAGGCTATAATAATAATAAAAAGAAATTTCCCTTTTAGGTATAAGGTTAAAAGACTTATAATTATATTTTTTTTTAAACTAAATTTTATTTAACTATATTATATTTCTACAATTAAGCTTTATCTATTTAAATAAAAGGTAAACCTTTTTAAAGAAGCGTAATAAATAATTAACCTCTCTTTTTCCATTTAACTTATTATTTATCCTTACTTTATAAGCGATAGACTTATCTATTTCTTTAAAATAAACCTTATATATCTTTAAGGTAATAATAAATATATCGATTTACTTAAATAAGGAAGAGTTCTCGTCTTTACGCTTTTTTACTTTAATAAGAAAACCTTTTACCTAGGTAAAAATTTACTTATTATAAATAAAGTTTATTTCTATAGCTATAAAGCTATTAAATTTATATATCCAGATACTATACTTAGTAATGGAATATAGTGGCCTTACCTAGGTTTTAGGCACGTATAAGTGCTAGTTTAAGCTTAACTATTGTCTCGGTTTTAGCTAAATAATTACTTTTAAGTGGTCTTACGGAAAAGGTTATAATAGATATATATTTAAGCAGAGCTAAAACCTTAATTAGGGCAATAGCGGCTTTTTAATATCGCTTATTTCGAGCAACTTATATTTAAAGGCCTAAGTTATATAGCGATAGCACTTTTGTATAATGCTTAACGGCGTTAAATTAACTTATAGCCCGTAATAGCTTTAACCTTAATAAACCGGTTTATATTAAAGCTAATAACTTATTAAAAGCACCGGCGTAAATAGGCGCAGCCTAATGCTATAGCTACTAACGCAGAATAGCGGCTTTTAACTATAGATAAGCTTATAAAAGATTAATAAGTTACTATAAAAAGTCTTATATAGTAAAACCTACTATATTAATTTAAAAGATATATTATACCTTATCCTTCTCGGATACTTACTATTATTCCAGCTTAATAGGGGAACTTAAATAAATAAAATAGTTAATAAAAAGAAATTTATTTTAATTTAATTATTAATAATTTAATAAATTAGCTAATAATTAATTATTATAATTACCGCCTTTCTTTTTATAAAGTAGATAGCTTTTAAACTATATAACGTTATTTAAGCTTATTTATAATTAAAAAATAAGTTATTATAAATAATTTTAATATAATTATTATAAGAATTAAAGGTAAAATACTTAAAGGAAATAATTATATAATTAATTAAACTACTTTATAATATTATTAAAGCCGGTATATATTAATAAGCTATATATTATAAATATTATTATAAAAAGCTAAAAATAAAGATTTCTAGCTATAATTTATATTTTTTAATTATAAATAATAAAAAAGAAATATTTAAGCTAATTAAGATATAAATTAATAATACCCTTATTATTATAAACTTAATATTTTTAGCTATTAAAAAAAAGATTAAAAAGGCAGAAATTAAATATAAATTAAAAACTATACTCTTCCCTATATAATTACTTAACTTTAATAGCTATAAGTTAATAATAGCCTTTAATAGCATTATTAAAATAAAATAAAAAGGCTAAAGTATTAAGCTTAAATTAATTAATATAAATATTAATAATTATCTTTAATAATATTTTTACTAATAAACTTATAGGGCCTATATTACTTTAATTTATTAGCTAAAAGCTATATTTAACCTTTTTATAACGGTATAAGCTTAAAAACTAAATTATAATAATTATAATAAACTTAATAAATAGCTAAAATAGTAAATAGCTAACCTTAACTAAGGGCTATAATATATATTAATTAATTTAATAATAGTAACCTTAATAGTTTTTATAAATAAATTTTTTATTAATAATTAAAACCTTAGTTTATAAATCGGCTATATAATAACTCTTATTAATAAGAAGAAGAATATTAATCTTTTATAATATAAAATATATAATAATATACTTTATTAATCCTTTATAAAATATAAGCGGGTTATAAAAAATATATTAGCTTTTAAAATTTATAAAATAGCCGGCGGCTTTAATATTAAGGTAATACTTTTATTAATAATAAAACTAATTATTAATTAACTTAACCTTTTTATAATCCCTTTTATAATTTATATTAATTTCTATTTACTATATAAGTATTTTATTAAATTAAGTATAATAATAAAAAAGCGGCTAGTAATTAATATTATAGCTTTATATTAAGTGTATAAAAGATAAAAGATATATAAGATATAATAAATTAATAGGAATAATAATCCCGTTAACGCTATAATAAAAGTATTATTAAATAAGGCATTAAAACGCTTAATTAATATTAATAAGTTAATAATTCGGGTAAAGAGCTATATTAATTATAATAATTTAGATAAATAATTAATTATTATAAATATATAATTTATTTTATTAATTTAAAAGAAAGGGTGTTTTTAAAATATTTAATAATAGCGTAATAATAACTAAATTAAAAGATTATTAATATAAAAATAGCAGTAATTAGCTATAATAGTTATAGCTAATTAGTTAGCTATAGTTTTTTAGCTTAATAAATAGTTTAGCTAAAACGCTTTCTTTAAATTAGCCTATAGCTATTGCCTTTCTAGTAATAGCTTTAATTTAACTATTATTAAGTTAATTAAATCGTTTTTACTTACTACTTTTTACTTTTATATATATATACCCTTAGGCCTTAAGCTTAACTAATAATTTTTATATTTTTTTATAATATTATTATTTTATAACTTTAAATTAAGTTTATTTATTAATTATTTTATTTTTTTAAGTTTTTTTATTAAACTAAAATAATAATAAATATTTAAAAAAGATAAAGTATAATATATTTTTTAAGATTAATATAATAAGTTTTATTATCGATTATTTTATTTATTTAAGTTCCCCTATTAAGCTAGAATAATAGTAAATATCTAAGAAAAATAAAGTATAATATATCTTTTAAATTAATATAGTAGGTTTTACTATATAGGACTTTTTATAATAACTTATTAATCTTTTATAAGCCTATCTATAGTTAAAAGCCGCTATTCTGCGCTAGTAGCTGTAGTATTAGGCCGCGCCTAATTTATTTGCGCTAGTGCTATTAATAAGCTATTAGCCTATCGAGGTTAAAGCTATTACGGGCCGTAAGCAACTTAATCTAATGCCGTTAAGCACTATTAGTATACGAAAGTGCTATTGCCGTGTGACTTAGGCTTTTATAAGTTGCTTAAAATAGGTAATGTTAAAAAGCTGCTATTGCCTTAAAGGTTCTGGCTCTGCTTAAATATATACCTATCCACTATAACCTTTTCTATAAGACCACTCGAAAGCAATTATTTAGCCGAAACTAAGACAATAGTTAAGCTTAAACCACCACTTATATACGCTTAAGACCCAGGTAAGGCCACTATATTCTATTGCTACTCTGGATATATAGATTTAATAGCTTATAAATAGCTATAGAAATGGACTTTATTTATAATAAGCAAATTTTTACTTAGGTAAGAGGTTTTTTTACTAAGGCGAAGGAGTGTAAAGACGAGAAACCTTTTCTATTTAAGCAAATCGATATATTTATTATTACCTTAGAAATATATAAGGTTTATTTTAAAGAAATAGATAAGTTTATTACTTATAAAGTAAGAATAAATAAGCCGAATAGAAAAAGGGAGGTTAATTATTTAGTACGCTTTTTTAAGAAGGTTTACCTTTTATTTAAATAAATTAAAGAGATAAAGCCTAGTTATAGAAATATAATATAGTTAAATAAAATTTAGTTTAAAAAAATATAATTATAGGTCTTTTAACCTTATACTTAGGAGGGATAAGTTTTTTTTTATAAAACTTTTTATAATAACTTATTAATTTACTTTTATAAGCTTATTTATAATTAAAAGCCGCTATTTTACGTTAATAGCTATAATATTAAGCTATATTTAATTTATTTATATTATTATAATTAAAGTTAAAGTTATTTATAAGCTATAAGCTAACTTAATACCGTTAAGCATTATATAAAAGTGTTATCGTTATATAACTTAAGCTTTCTATATATAAATATAAGTTATTTAAAATAAAAGATATTAAAAAGCCGCTATTACTTTAATTATATATTCTTATAAAATATATATAAGTTTTAGCTTTACTTAAGTATATATTTATTTATTATAACTTTATTTTATAAAACTATTTAAAAGTAATTATTTAATTAAAATTAAAATAATTATTAATTAAGCTTAAACTATTATTTATATATATTTAAAACTTAAAATAAAGCTATTATATTTTATTATTTAAATATATAATTAAATTTAATAGCTTTATTATAAATAGCTATAAAAATAAACTTTAATTATAATAAATAAATCTTTATTTAAATAAAAAGTTTTTTTATTAAAGTAAAGAAATATAAAGATATATAAAATTTATTTTAAAGAAATAAAGAAATTTTTTATTTATAAAGTAAGGATAAATAATAAGTTAAAGAAAAAATAAAAGGTTATAAATTTAATATACCTTTTTTTAAAAAAAGTTTACTTTTTATTTAAAAAAAATTAAAAAAATAAAGTTTAATTATAAAAATATAATATAGTTAAATAAAATTTAATTTAAAAAGTATATAACTATAAATCTTTTAACTTTATATTTAAAAGGGTTAAGTTTATTTATTTAATTAAAATATAAACTTTTAAAAACTAATTTAATTATTAATAAACTTTAATATATATTAAAAATAAAATAAAAGTTTTATAAATATTTTTTTAATAATAATTATATTTATTAAATAATTTATAGTTAAAGGGTGATAGTTTAAATAAAAGTTTATTTATATATAAACACTTTTATTCTATTATGCTAGTAGGTGGCTAAAGATGGGGTGTTGCTAGGGGTGAGTGGTTGGAAGTGGGGTGAGCGTAGTGGCAAACCTGACTTTTTGGACATTTGTTGCTCTGGACCCCCGTAAGTGTAATTGAACCCCCCAATGCGCGCGCACGCCTGTTCCCAGGCAGCACGAGTATCAGTCGGAACGCATCCCGCCGAATGGCAAGTCGATGACCCGAGCAAAACGTTTGTTGTTTTGAAACAAAAATTGTCACAACACCCCGCCCCCATGCTGCTTCCTTGAGGGTGGGAACTGGCAATGAATTCACTCAATGTGTACCTTCCGACGCCCGATTCGGAAAAGTGTTCCTTGCGACAACCTCGGTGTTACCCGCTGTGTGAGACATGGGGGGAGTGAGCTCGTGAGAAGTTTCGTTTGATCTTTCAACGTCTATGCTATGGACGAATGCGTGGAGCTGCATTTTTCCGAGCTTTCTGAATGCTGCTGGACCAGTTGGATTTACTATGACCCCAAACATTATACTCGTCGCCAGAACAGCACTGATGGCCATAATTTTCTAACTCGCTTGCCTCATCACCTAAGTAACGTCAGCTGGGTCAGTCCTAGTCCACCATTCGGCCACTTAAACCCTGCATTCCAGAGGATTGTTGGGAATATTTCTTCAGGCATCTGCAAATTTCCGGACCAATTGGCATCAATCAGACCCCGAAATATAGTAATATCTATTGATTGCATGACTTTGACAGCAAGAAATGACAGGCCTTCTGATCACGCCACTCCGGTCAATCTGGAGACGACAGCTAGGAGGCTACGTATCATCCCATTTTTACCCCCCGTACTTGTACCAAATCCTATTCAAACCGGACTCGACTTACTTAAGTAGGGCCAAAACTGATCACCTGTGCATCCTTTACGCCACCTTTACGCTTTACATGTATATGTGCTTTCACAGACTCGCCAAAATCAGTCCGACTTTTGTTAATCAACACATACTATGATTATCATAGACATGGTGCTACAGATTACATATGTAATAATTCCGAATCTGTCTTAGGGACGAGTCGTCTCCTTCGGAACCATTTCGACAAGGGAAACAGGAATCACTGGTTCAAGCGTATATTCCTTGCCTCTCCTTCATAGTCTATTGGGCCTTCTTGACGACCAAGAGGAGTCAATGGGTGGTATGCCTGATGCTCGACCTCAACGCTGGGATGTTTGAAGGTGACACTCTTTTTCAAGCGAGAGGGCTTGATCACCGGCTGCTTCTCGGACTGTGCCACCTGTTCGATCACGTTTGTGGCTGGCACACCCGGGAAGTTCTCATTAGGTAGCTCGAGCAGGCGCTCAATCGCCTGTCTGACTGGAGCTGATTCCCAGAATTCTATGAAAGCCTCAAACGGATCCGCAGTCTCTGGCACCGGAGTCGGCACGCATCTTCCAAACACGGCTTGGAAAACCTCCTCGTCAAAGTAGTCCTGGACCAGCCGGGCTACAATTGCCTGACGGCGCAGACGAATAAACTCCGGGTCCCGAAGGACCTCGGGAAATACACTCAACTTTTGGATGATGTCCTTGAATTTCACTGTGCCGTCTCCAAGTGGAAAGCACTCGCAGGCGGCGGGAGTTATTTCGTACTTGGCCAGCCTGGGGATCTTGGCTTCAGCCGGCCAGAGGGAAGATTCCAGGAGGCGCGCCTCATGATCATTGAGGAAACGACGCATCGAGCGCCCGTCCCTGAGATCTCTGAGGCTGTACCGCCCCGCAGCCGCAGCCCACGCGCGGGAGCGCCAGGCCGATGATTTGAACTCCTGTTTCGTAAGAGGATGAGATATGACACTTTCTTCCTTCGCCAAGCTCCGAAGCCAGACGCTCAGGTTGCCCCATGTCTGAATGTCAACACAGTCCCATTGCTTCAGGCCTGTGGCCTCGGAAAGCTGGGGATAGCAGGGGTCGTCGTCGAGGTCCCGGATTGCACGTTGGAAATCTTCTGGTCCGCCCAAAGTGCGAACGAGGTGCAGTAAGAGAGGGTAGTCCAGATTGTTGATACGCCTGTAGACCTTGAAGACCAGGTCATCTCTTGCTTTAGAGTGGAGGTATCGCACGATGAGGCCTTTCTTGCAATGCTTACAGATGATGTTGGACTCACTGATAGCGCTAAAGAATGCGTGGCATAACTCAACGTCGAATTCAGACGCTCTTTTATTCATCACGGCGTTCGAGTTGTTTTTCTCTGCGTGGTACATATTCAGTGTTCGATCAATTCTTTGCGAAGGGGTTTGGTGATATTGAGTAGTAAGACTGAGTCGAGATTCGTCTGGGAGGCCACGAAGAGTGGCAACGCAAGTTCGCAGCGCGTCAGCAGCAAAAGATATATCAAAAGTAGCGGTGGAGTTTGGGATGGCCACAGGCATTCTCGAAGCCTTTGCCTCGTGTTGTACAAAGGCTATGTCCGCACCTAAGAAACAAAGCCCCAGTACCTTTTGTGGAGACGAATCGAACGAACGCTGAGTATTTTGTCAAAAGGCACAAAGACTCAAAAGTACGCAGCGTCACTATGTTTATCTTCCTTTGTATGAAAGCTTCAAGAATAGAGTTTGTGGCCCGCGAGACTCGGCCACTGAAAATAGCTGGACGGAATTGCATTGTTTCCTTCCTAGACCGATACTATCTAAACCTTCGCCGAACCAAGGGGGTATCAACAAGACCGACTCCCGCGCGCGCCGCCCAATCCTGAACCGCTGCCACGACCCCCGCCCCACCACCACTCGCCCTACCGCTCGTGGTAGCCGCGGGCCTCTTGCCGACGACGTCCTCGCCGGCCAGCCGCTCCGTGTCGCCCAGCACCGTCCCGTCGCTCTTGACGCTCACGTCCCGGAAGTACAGCTCCACGTCGGAGGCGGCGTCGCCACCACCGCCGCCGCCCACGCCCCCGAACCGCAGCGTCTGCGCCTGCGTGCCGAACTGCGTGCTGCCGTTCTGCCCGCTGGGGGCGGTAAGCAGCGTCGCTGCGCCCTTCTGCGTCGTGGTGAAGGCCGTCCCGGCCAGGCGCGGCACCTGGTCCGCTGTGCGCGGGAGCACGGCGAACAGCTGCAAGCCGCTGGGCGACACGGCGCCGCTTTTGCCGGAGCTGGCGCTGCGGTCCATGCTCTTGGTGCGCTCGAGGGTCGCGTCGAGGCGGGTGGTGCCGTTGGCGAGGGTCTGCGACGTCACGTTTGAGTTGAGCGGGAACGAGTAGCGATTGGTGAAGCCAGTTGCGCCGTCGTCCCCGTGCGTGGACGTGTCGGTCCCCGTGGTGGTGATCACGTTGATCTGGTTCTGTCCGCCGTTGCTGACGACGGCGTCGTCGGTGTGTGCCAGCGACTGGGTCCATGACACTATCTTGTTGCCGGTAGAAGTTGTGATTGAGCCCGTGACGGTGAAATTCCGGCATACAGACGTGGTGTACTTGAGCGTGTCGTTGAAGCCTGTCGCGTTCTGAGTGACGGACTGGCTGATTGCAATAGTCGGATCCAAGCCGTTGACGGTGGGCGGCGACCCGGTGGTGATGGAGTCCGCCTTGGAGTCCAGCCAAACGAACAATTTACCGGTGACTTGCCAGTTGGAGGTAACATTGGGCGACAGCGAGGCGGTCTTCCCGTCATCACTCAGACCAACAACATTGATGGTCAAATTGTGCGACTGACCATCGCAAAGGACTGGCAGCCACGGCGAAAGATCAACCTCGCCTTCTTTCAGATCAAAGGCGTCAATGCCAACTATGGGCTGCCAGAAAGCCGGTGCCACGCCACCGGTGAAGATGACAGGAAACGGCCACTGAACCCCTGCCAGCTTGCCATCAAGGAGAACTTGAACCTCTCGGAATGGTGAGTTACCACCAAGCTGGCCACCCGAGGAGTTGTAGGTCAGTGTGTTGGACTCGAGAACATTGCTCCACCAAAACTCCTCGTTGCCCTGGCCCGTTGCCGAGACAGAGAAGATAGCCCTGACGGCATTCCGAGGGAAATCGGTGATCACGTTGGAAGCGACCTGATCAGGAATCGAGAAAACGCTTGGCCGCGAGCCGTTGTTCGCCTGGCGTGAGGAAATGGGGATGACTTTGTCTGCGGGAGTCACCCCTTGGGGGGCATTAAAGAAGGTGGCGGTCAAGGTAGTATTGTAAACCCCAGTCAACTGAGTTGAATCAGCTTTGGGGCTCAATATGGTTCCTGACCTGGAGACGAGATATCAAAATAGACTCACAATATTAGTTTGACTGTTCGGGAGATCGAAGATGACCTGTTGAGGCTGCTTCCACAGAGCCATCAGGTGAGACATGTCCTTCATGTACGTGTAGGATATGCCACGCCGATTCGGTTCCTCAGTAGAGGTCCGGAAGACTTCAGTGTCTCCGAAGTACCTGAGGATGGCCTCAATCAGCATATGGAACCCCGCATACAGCAACAATCATGGCGGGCATTGAGACACGCGGCATCTCACAGACTCACAAGATGGCCAGGCGATCAAACTGCCTCCCTTGTGACTGCACAGTCAGGTTCATGACGGCCGTGTTGCTACCAGCCAGACAAGGGGGCGGCGTGTAGTTTCCCACAAACGGGCTCCCGAACGAGTTGGAGAAAGTAAACGTGGGGACGATCGTGACCTGGCAATCCTCCTCTCCAAGGCCTGTCACTATTGTCGGTATGTCGTTGAAGCCATTAGCGGTACCGCCACCGACGACCCTCCCATTCAACCCCAAGAGCGGCACGTCGACTGAGAAAGTCTGCATCGCGCTGTTGTTGCCTCCGGGGACGTCTCGCTTGAGCCTGCGCAAGTCGTGTAGGTCATGCGGGGCGTGCCGCCTCACTGGCATGTGCACTGCGGCTCGAACCTCAAGTTCAACTGGATTCCTGGCTTGCTCATCATCCTTCTTTGCCCAAAGACCCCCTCGTCCCAGTGCTCCCAGAACAAGGCACAGCGCGTTGAGGACGATCACCGCGAGGACCACCGGCGACTGGGACCGCGGCTCATCCGCCCATCTTACCTTCTTCTTCCTCTTGGCTATCTTGGTCGGGCCTGCCGTGGTGTTTCTGAGGGACGACTCACTCGTCCGATGTTTCTCGTCGGAGAGGGGCAGATACTGATTCTCCATGGTCGCTGGCCAGTTGCCCGGCGCCAGACTCAAGCTCAGCTGAATGCGCAGCGCCGGCGGCTGTCTCCAGTAAACATCACCAGGGATAGTAAACAAAAGGAAATCGGAGGTCCTGCCTTGTTGTTTTGATGTGTTGTCATCTTATCGTGTTGGCTCAGAATCATGAGTCAAATCAAGCTCTCGTGTCCAGCCCTCTCCCACTCGGACCCGGTTGGAGGGGTAGTCTACTGTAGCATCGTTTCAGGGCCCCGGAACGCATTGAAGATTCTTACCAGGGAGGCACAAGCGCCGTGGGTCAACATTGCGCCCGGCGGCTGCAGCTGATCCGAACCGCTTTAATTGCTGGGGATTAATGAGATCGGCGTACTCCGTAGACCTTGGCTGTTTCGTCCCGCGGGCGGCGTCGGGGAAACATCACCAGCTTCAGAGCACCGGCTGATGAAAGCCTGCAGGTGGACAGAGGCGGCACACGTTGAGGGAACCAGCTAAACTTTGAGGGCCAAGACCCGATCCCTTATATTCGGACACACAAATTCCAGGGGATCTCCCGCATTGCGACACACTCTCCTGGGATGTTTCCTTGTGAGCGCAGCCGACAGCTGGTGATTTTTGAGTGCAGTCCGAGACGTGCTTGACGTTTCCCTTTGGCTCTTGACAAGTGGTTATGGCCGTTGAGTCCCCCTTTCTCTCCCTGCACATGCAGCCAAGATGATATTGTACCTGTGGGTGGCTACGCTTCGGTTCACCCACTGCTGGCGCAGTGGGCGCCAAAAACCCGCCATATGCCCGCAAAAGAATTGGTGCAAATTCGATAAAATCTGCGCTTTCCTCGTATTTAAATTAATTTTTCTCTATAACCTTTACTTTAACTTAAAATAAAAAAAGTAATTTTAAAGTTATAAAACTCGAAAAAGCTTACTATTAAGTTTACATTTAATTTTAATTAGGTTTAATAAATTTAATATAAATAAAATAATTTATTTAAAAAATTTATATTACTTTACATTAGCAAATAGTATTAGTAAAAGTATATTTACTACCCAGTCTAGTTAACTAAACTGGATTTAGATTCGGACTTAAGTTACACTAAATTTAAGTGTAAATATGCTCTTATGTGGCGGGTTTTTGGCTACCACTGCGCCAGCAGTGGTGAACCGAACCGTAGCAACCCACGGGTAGTCATGCTACCCGACGAATTCGATGCTGTTCTAATGTCCACCTACCTACTTAGCCAGACAGACTCTTCACGGGCAACATACCTACTGTGAACCACCAGTGCGCCACCACACAGCGAGGCACAAGTTCCTACTACCTAGGTACCTAGCAGATCATATCATCGACTCACAGCACTAAATATCCTCCCACTGCACTCGCCAAAGCCGACCCTTCTGCCATCCTCGCCGCACGATGCCCGGAGCGTGATTGTGTCGCCGTCCTTTAGGAACTTGCGCGCATCCATGCCAGCAAGAAGCACCTCCTTCTTCCCACCCTCGGTCATCTCCAGCAGGCTGCCGTGCTCGGACGGCTTCGTGCCGCTGATGGTGCCCGAGGCGAGCAGGTCGCCGCTCCTCATCGGACAGCCACCAAGGGTGTGGTGGGCCAGCATCTGGGGGAAGGACCACAGCAGGTTCTTTGTGGAAACCCGGGAGATGGTTGTGGTGTCACCCTCAGGGGCTGCGAAGGCCATCAGTGTCGTTGGGTCTGGTGGTGAACTGCGGTCGGGCGAGGGGGGAACTTACTTGTCAGATCAATCTCGCACCGGACGTCAAACACATTCTCCGCCCTCGCCTCCTTCAGGTAGTCCTGAAGCTCCGGCCTGCCCTCGAGCTCGATGCCCTTGCTCCTGAACGGCTCGAGGGCGTCCGGCGTGATGACCCACGGGCTGATGGTGGATGCGAAGTTCTTGCCGTTGAATGGGCCCAGGGGCACGTACTCCCAGTTCTGGATGTCCCTCGCGCTCCAGTCGTTGAGCAAGACGTAGCCAAAGATGTGATCCTCGGCCCTGTTCACGTCGACAGCCGTCCCCATCTCGTTGCCCCTCGCGACGAAGCACCCCAGCTCGAGCTCAATGTCCAGCTTCTGGCTCGGCCTGACCGTGGGCTGCTTCGGCTCGGCGGCCGGGTCGATGACGATCTGCCCGACTGGCCGCTTGATGGGGTGCCCCGAGACGACGATGCTGGACGCCCGCCCGTGGTAGCCGACGGGCAGGTGCGTGTAGTTGGGCTGCAGGGCGTTGGCCGGGCCCCTCCACAAGGATCCCACGCCGAAGGCGTGGTGGTATCCCGCGTAGAAGTCCGTGTAGTCGCCGATGTGCATCGGCAAGTGCATCTTTACCTTTGCCTTTGGTACCAGAGCTTTTGCACAGAGCTCTGCATTGTCTCTCAGGAACGCGGGGTTCTTGGTGTCCACCGACAGCAGGTCCTGGATGGTGCTGCGGACCTGCCGGTGGATGTCTCGCCCCAATTCCGCGAATTTGTTGAGGGTGGGCGAGTCAAAGACGTTGCCATGGTCCTTGAGATAGGGAAATACGTGTCCGGCGTCCGCTTGGTTCATCAGCCTCTTCAGGTCGAGGACGTGATTGCCGATGGCGGTCACGGCGTGAGGAGCTTGGTCATCCGGCGTGGTAGCGATGCCGAATGGAATGTTGGCGACGGAGAAGTCGCTTTCAGGATCAACATCCGGTACCCAGGTCGAGGCCATTGTGCATCAGCTGCTCAGGGAGACTGTGGTAAGTAGGAAATTCAGATAGGATCTCTCTCTTCAGCGACGAAGACCTTCCGTATCGAGCTGGGAGGGAGGGAGTTGCGACGGCAATTATTGAGGCCGGTTCGGCTACCCCCGGAGGGGCACTGAAGCCCCGACGGAAGCCGGTGGGGGCGGCATGATGTTGGCGCCAGCCCCGCGTTGCGTCCGAGCCATGACAGTCCCGACTTCACTTCACTTCCTGCCACCAAACCACCTTGAGAGCGATCTTGTCATGATGAGTGGCTATACACTGCCCTCACAAGAAGAGGAGAGTAATGTGTTGCAACGCGACCGCTGCTTGGTTGAGCGAACCAATCGCAGCTGGCATCAGTACTCACCTACAGACAATGTCAAAAAGTCGGCTCGAGCGCCCTGGACTTCTTTTTTCAACCTCCTCACACGGCTGATGGACAGCTAACATATGCTTGGACATGTCCGAAGTATCACATCAAACTCTAGAACGAGAGTGAGCAGGCTACTTTGAGAAGAATACAACCTGGATTGGTGAAGCTGAGGACCTTCAGACTCCTTGTCCACGGGCTTCTGACGTAGCACAGCCTGCGTCGCCGCGCACTACATTTATTCTCATGCCAGCCAACACAAGCCTGTTGAAGATGGAGAAGAACGACAACCTCGTCAGGGTCAAAATGGTAACTACTGCAGGTGTTTTGGAAAGGCATATGGGTTCTGCAGTCCTGCCATCTCGGGTTGCTTTGCCTCTGGGTTCAGCTTAATAAGCTTCGGCCAAGGACGTCCGTTTCATCATGGCCCCAGTGAAACCTGCCTCTTGCTTGACTCGGAGGCTGCAATGTACAAACAACGATAGCTTCAAAGCTACCCAGGTAGTTTATCTGCATCCACAGCCCGTTCCGCAATGCCTCGCTACCGGGTCGCCAAGAAGAGGAAGCCTCCGGTGCTGGACCAGGCCATCAAGTACGAGGGATACTCGTCCGACTCCGAGCCTGACCGGCGAGCAGCGCACCAACAGCGTGCTCAATCGGACCGCGGCGTGAGGCTGCTCCCCAGGACCTCGGCCGACCAAGCTCCCCGGCGCCTCACGCGAAGCCTGCAGATCCAGCCCGCGGGCGTCTTCCGACCTCAAGACCACTTCCTTGCTCCCGAGCAGCACTTCCCCCTGCAGACCATACGCGCGCGGTCGCAATACCCTCGATATGTCAACCGCTTCAACTCAAAGGAGATTATGCTGGTTGTCGACGGCAGCTGTGTGAACAATGGGGCTGGTGTGGGACGCAACCCACCTGTGGGGGAAGAAGAGAACACGCCAAAGGGGGGCCTGAGCTTCATATACAACAACAACAATGCTGGCGGGAAAGCAGTCACCATGCCGTACCTCGCGGCGGACAGTGTAAACAATGGTGGCGCACCGCTGGGAGACGTCACGATTCCGATCCCAGAAATCACCGGCAAGATCGCCATGCCCCTCGAGCAAAGGGGGCCCTGCGGGGACGTGCTGAGGCACACCTCGAACCGGGCCAAGCTGCGCGCCGTGATCGCGGCGCTGGACTTCCGGCCCTGGTACGGCGAGGGCTGGCAGACGGTCGTGGTCGTCACGGACCTCGAGTACGTCGTCCACGGCGCGACGAGGTGGCTGCCGGCCTGGGTGGCGCGGCGGTGGAGGCTGGCGCCCCGCAGGGGCGCCAGGGGGAGGCTCATTGTCGGCAGGAAGCTCGCGAACCGCGACCTGTGGGAGGAGCTGCAGGCCCGCATCGAGGACCTCCGCGCCAACGGCACCGAGGTGGCCTTCTGGCTCGTCCCGCCCAGGAGCTTGATCAGGGAGGACAGCGACCTCCTGCGCGAGGCCAAGAGCGCTGCCAGGGAGGCTGCCAGGAGCTCTGGGGCTGCTGCGGATAACTACACGAGGCTTTGCGGCTTGTTCGTGTAGCGGGGTGGCCGAGCTGGCATGATCCAATCACTGGGTGATAGAATCTTCTTCACGCTCTGTGCCTCCCCGCGCTGTCATTCTCGCCTTCGCGTGAGGCGAGAACGTACCTAGGTAGCCAGGCTTCGAGAATTTGAATTTTCACAGCGCGTCCTGGTTCAGTCTTGAGTGACATGTGCTGATCCGGTTCTCTCCATCGCTCGCGCCATGAAACAATCGACACGGCGCTGTGGTACTGTGGCATCTGGGCCCTCCACTGAGCCTGTCGAGCAGGAATCATCTGGTTCTGAGGTCCTAGGTCCTAGGTCCTTGGAATGCGGACATCATTATCAAGTCCTCGGACACAAACTGTTCGGCGAGTATGTACCAAGCTGGCTGGTTGGAAGTGCGATCACATATCTTCAGATGAGGAACCTGAGCATCAAGGGGATGCTGCTACTCGCCCATAGCTTGCAGCTGACTGGAAGACTTCGCTGTAGGCGCTCCTTGCCCCTTTCTCCCGCCGCTCTAAACATTGTAGTTTTACCGTTTCTGCACAATCCGAGACGACCGCCAGTTTCTATTCCCACCGTCATTTTATACCTGTTCAGTAGTCTGATGCTCCACAGTTTTATCTGAAAACGGCTTCAACGAGTTCCGCCTCACGAGAATGCGGTGTTCTGGACTACAACGGTGATTGGCGCATTAGAGCCATCAGGCTCTGCGGATCTCAATAATCTGCTTGCGGCTTTCGTACGCCAGGATCGGAACTCTTTGCGACCTTTGCGCAATAACAGTTGATATATCCATTGGAAACCGATCGCAGCCGATGAAAACACAGCGAAACGGCGGGCGGCACTGTCCAGGCCTATTGTGAGCAAGTCGGTGGCTGTATGGGATGAACTCATGCTGTGTTCGATGTGATGCGCCAAAGAGGCTTGCGCAATCGGACCGAGACCAAGTCCTGTACCTTGGCCTTGACAATCGCTTTCGTGTTGCTACAATATTCGCACGTTATGAACAACATGTTTCAAGGCCACAACGCACAGCAAGCCGGTTAGTGAGACCCTTGTCTGTTCAAATACTCGAGCTATCACGTTCACCTCACGACTTGTCTTTGGCTCTGGGGAATCTCTCTGGCTTACAATTACCAGCCAGGCTCCCACGTGGCCAAGACGGGCATATTCAACGTAAGTGGCCGGCAAGCCGAAATGCTGCAGCGGAGGCACCTGCAGGTGGATCACAAGCCACAAACTGCGTCCAAGCCTTTCCCATAAGCCACTGCCTCCCTGGTCATCATTAGGTCGCTTATTCTCCTGGACAGTGTGGTCTAATATGCAAGGCATCTATCTATCTGTTGCAAACATCATTTAGGGCATACTTTTTATTCAGACCACTCTGCAGAGCACTCTGGTCCAAGTACGGTATTCAACTACTTCTGTTCTTGAGAGATTATTGAGCTGATAATATGCTCGAGATATTTGTTCCATGTTGATCGCCCCCACAGATGCTGTCATTTGTGGTCCTCCCCGCCGCCCCACCGCCGACTCCTCCCTCTCCATTCGGGTATGACTGTGTGCATGAGATGCTCCGCTGATGTGTGTACTGTACATCTAGATTGACTACGTATGTAGTTTTGTGCCTGGAATGATGGTGACAAATAACAATATCGTACCGCGCATCACTGGCGGTGGTTTCGGCAAAAAGCTTCCGTCGTTCCATCGCGAGGTGACTACTGATGAAGCTTGTGGTTTTGCAATTATTGCTTTGGTACTTGGTATCTTGGAATATCAGGCTTGTCGTGAGTTTCCTGCATCCATCTAACCAGCAAACAGATCCTATGATGGAGAAGACGCATGACATCGCTCCGGAAAGACGCAAAAGCGAATTCTTGTGGATTTATTGGTATCAGTCGAACGCAGAACTTTAACTCTCAGGCTTTGATGCAGGGAACACCAATCAGTTCGCACTCGTTGCATACCTGTATCATCGGTCGCTTGTTACACAGTCTGCGAATATTAAGGAGTAGTGGCCGTTCAAGTCTACCAAGATAGGTACGTGACCGAAACCAGTCAACCGAGACAACACCGTCTTCCAGGGAAATAAAGCACATATTCCACGTTTGTGGCTGGGACATACGCATGCTGGTTAGTTTCTGCTTGTTGATGGAGAAGGAACTTTCAACAACCCATTTTCACAACCGCTTAGATGCCCCTCCATGCCTCCGAAATTGCTTCAACACGGCATACCTTCGCATGGTCCAGGTGACGCTCCAGCATAAATTTTTGTACAGACAGACGTGGCATGATCAGTTTACAGCAGGGCACAGTAAGGGTTGTATCCTATTGGTGTAAAGGACGGCAATTATTTGCCTGGTTCGAAATGCTCTTTTCACTGTTCCACGATGAGACGTGTGTTTGTGGGAGAAAAAGGAAAAGCTCGCAGCGTGGAAGGTTAAAAGCCGAGATCCCCCGGGGACTGACGAGGACAAAACGATAATCAGTCCATCTCCGTGACAATATCAAACCTAGCTTATCGAGTTGTGTCCTGTCGATAGTGAACCTTGTCGGCGATCATACTGTGATGACGGTCAAATCGGTACTGCAGGGAACCTGGCTGGACGAAGCCGCCTTAGCCGGCATGCTGCACCCACTAATAGAACACAACTCATGATCGTCCTATGCGGAGAGTTCAGCTTGTTATGAAAGTGTCACCTTGTCGTTCAATTTGCTGGCGTCGTTGTCATTCTACTGTTGGTTCCACTGTGTGAAAATTGTATGCAAGCAATTTTACCAGCAAGCCCGCCGGATAGGTGCCGGTTCTGTAGTCTCGGTCACTCAAATCGTGGTCGCGTTTGACGGGTCATCCACGTGTTGAAGCAGTGCCAGCGCATAGTCTACATGAAAGAAAGAAAGAAAAACATGAATGAGAGAGGGTAAGGGTCCTGTGTGTTTGAGAACCAGGGATGAACACGAGGCACTGGGCGAGAGCCTTCGAATGTTTGGATGCTGAGATCCTTGTTTCCGGTCTGCATTAAGCTTCACCTGTCTCCCTGTCACCATGCCCAGCGGCCGCCCTCGTGTGCCAAGCCAAACATATCTCGACTTCATCTCTGTTCCATCTACACTACACATACACGTTCACAGCTGGAGACGACCATCGCCCCCCCCCCCCCCGGCCCCACCAGTCTACCGCTTGTCCGGATCTCTTCCTGAAGATCAGCGGGTGATTGGCCTGTGCGTCGCGCAAAATTGGCAACACCGCTTTGGAGTGGAGACAGACAAGCCGCCATAGCCATTCAACAGGCCAGCATCACCTTCAAATTTACCCCTGAACTATTGAACGTTTGACCGCCCATCAATCGGTCACACACAAACACCAGCGCAAATCACTGCCCAACACTCACGCTCACACGCTCACTCGAGGCTCACTCACTCACTCATCTCAACTCACCTCACCTCACCTAACGATACCTGCGACAACGACCCTTGCCTCCCCACCTCGTCACAAACCTGTTCAACATGGCGAACCTTGAAGGCATCGACGAGCAGAGCCTCGACTGGCTGCGATGCTTCGACACTATGTTCATCATCGACGACTCGGCCGCCATGGCGCCTTACTGGAATGACGTGCAGCATCTCATCGAGAAGGTCGCTCCCATCTGTGCCAAGCACGATCCCGACGGCATCGACCTCTACTTTGTCAACCGTAAGTATTTCTTGTGTCCGTCAGGAGTCTTGAGTGAGAAATCATACTAAGCACGCGTCTGCGTAGACAAGCCGGGCGGACTCCTCGGCCAATTCAAGTCCATCCGGAAGACGGGGTACACCCGTATCGGCGGCTTCGTCGGAGGCATGCTGCTCACAGAGAAGGGCAAGGAGGTCAGCTCAATCTTCACCGAGAAGGTCAAGCCAGCCGGCAAGTGCAACATCGGGGCACGCCTGTAAGCAGCCTCCCAGTCTCCCCCCTGCCCGGCCCTCATGAGACAAAGGGGGAGGCTCTTGCTCAACCCCGAAATCCATGGGTCGATCGACGAATGTCGCTTGAACACCAACTAACCATCAGACGATTACAGTGGCAAGCTGTTGGAGTGGTACATTGAGAAGTTCAAGGCGGGCGAGGAGAGCGCGGCGCTGAACCTGATCGTGCTGACGGCCGGCGCCTTCGACGACGACATCAAGACGCCCATCGTCAACATCGCCCGGGAGCTGGACGCGGCCAACGCGCCGCAGCACCAGGTGGGCATCCAGCTGTTCCGCCTCGGCGGCGCCAACGTCGAGCGCCAGAAGACCTTTGACTACCTCGACGACGAGCTCTACAAGGAGGCCAAGGTGCGCGACATCGTCGACACCGTCACCTACCGCGGCTCCGGCGAGGGCGAGCTGTCCGGCGACGAGCTCCTCAAGGTCGTCCTGGGCGCCGTCGTCAAGAAGCTCGACACGAGGAGCTCCGAGCTGCGCCTCAACGGCGGTGCCCAGCTGCTGAGGGCTGAGAGGGAGTAGGTTTAGTATATTAAAATTGAGCCCGAAGGTCTATGGGGTATCCTTGTGCTTCCTTGTTTGGTTTGAAGCGGGATTTGGCAGAGAATGGGCTATGCTATACGGACTATAGATCCGGTTGCCACGGTCATTTTGCAAAATCTGATGAAAGTGATCCACATCTGGTGCGGCGACGAGAAATCTGTTGAGAATGTTGGCTTGAACATGGCCAAGTCTCCAAATTCTCATTAATCGCAATTTGTTGTGAGAACGTTGTTAGCTCAGCTATGGCGTTCAATGTTCGTGTGACGGGACCTCTGCCGGATCGCGACTCTTTCATCTCAAAAAAAGGCATTTCAAACCGCTGGTCTTGGAGTCTGGTATGCTCATTCAATCAGTGTTTGACAGGAGAAATAGCACGATCGAGGTTGATACTTTTGGTTGCAAACCGACGCTGATGGTATCCGCAACTACTAGAAAAGTCCATCATTCACCCAAGTCATGATTCTGCTTGCTGCATTCTCATCCCACCTTGGAACGGCTCGTCCTTGGGAATGTGCCCCGTCTGTTCTTTTTACTATCATATTAGAAGAGCTTTTAATGGCAGTGAAGGGGGTCTTCGGCGATTGCAGCCAAAATGCAGACCATCACATCCATGCTCATGTCTCTAGGCTCTTCTATCGTTGCAAACCACCGACAGCAGCCAATCCTGTCCTCAATAGAGAAGCCAGCGGAAGCAGTACGTCTATGAGCCTCCTTTATGATTTCGCCCAGCATTCTCATCGCATCGTTTAGCGGGGAAAGCCACGCGGCCATTTGGATGTCTTGGCTAAGGGTTATCCTGTTTTCTCGGTTTCCTTGTCAGGGAAGCCCGAATTATGAAACGCAGTGTGTGGAACCAGTCTTCTTCAACTATGGTCAAAAGCCTAATGAATCGCTACTTATCCACTTCTTGTCCACTTCAGTTGTCAGATCAGGCCAATGGAGCTCCTATTGTTTCTATTTGACGAAAGGGCTAGAGTGTCCCTCGACCAAAGACCATAGTCAGCCCAGAAGCGTTCCAGCAGCAAGCTTGAGGGCCAACAGCACTGATTTTGCATTTGTATATTAGTCTATCAAGAAAGAGAGCGGATCTTGTAGTTCATAGACGCTCGCAGCTTTTGACAATTCCGGGATACCATACTAGTAGCCGAATTTGGTCTGAAAGCTACAATTTGACTTCAATGTTGTAGGGAGTGTCTGCTTTTCCTTTACTTCCATATATCCTATTTGCCCAGCATCAAAAACTCGGTGATGGGAACCCGGTGCACGACAGAGCTGAAGCGTGAATTGGAGTCCCGAATGGACAGCGTCTCGGATGGGCTACTCTGCAGGGTATTCTCGCGTGTATTAGCGTGTATGATGTTGTTGTCTGATTTAAAGCCGGTCACGTCATCGCATTTGCAGAGGCCGTCGAGGATTTGTGAGATGTCATGGTACTTTTCAACTTACCCTAGACTTTTTTCAGTGTGGATCCAGGTAGTCCCGCGGTTGTCAGTGACATTGCGCCGTGCGGGTCCCCCATTCCCCTCCCATCTTTGCTGGGATGGGGGATGGAGCATGCGTCATGAAGACAGGAAAACATCTTGCATGCCGAATTGGCACGATGCCAAAGAATGACCACATGGCATTGATGAAACGCAATTGGCCTGGCTTTGTTGAGAGCAAACTAGATATTACAGTGATAGGCACGCTAGAAGGCGTGAGCAGTGTTAATGGTTAGTCAACCGTTGAAAACCCAGGAAATGGAGATAACGGATGCGGCGTATAAGGCGAGGCCGATGGAACGGGGCACCGGGGAAGCAGCCTCCTGTAGGCAACCGAAAACCTAACCTTATTGAGTGGGAACGATGCTTCTTTTCCCTGATGATGGGTGTGTTATTGCAAGGAGTTGGAGTCAGATGGACGAGGGGCGGGAGTCGGTCCCCAATATCCTGTAGTGTAATAATAAGCAGCAAGTAGATGTGGTGGGGACGGAAAGGACCATCAGTGATGGGACGACGGACATTCTCATTTCCCGCAAAACCCAATGAGATGGTTTCGGCCATGCCAAGGGCCGATCGCGGTGGTAGCGTAAGCGCCGGATAGGATCAGACGTGAGAGGTGACGGCTGTCAATAACCGATTGTGGACTAATGACTGTCACCAGCAACAACACATAACACGAAGGGCCGACTGCCGCCGTGACAAAGGTGAAGAAGACCTCGAGGGCAACTATTCCGGATAGCAAATCTGTGCACGTAGGAAGGTGAATTGAGAGACGGGTCGCCCTCGTGGCCGTGGTATACCTCGCGACACGTGCAGCCAGGCAATTTCCCGCCCATGGCCGCTTTGGCAATTAGCTTTTCACGCCATGTCAACTGACTCAGTAATCTTTCTCCGAGTCCGAGGTCTCGGATGCCAGCGCCATCGTGGCTCTGGATCTGTCCTGTCCTTCCGGGTGTCATTTCAGCTCGACCAGCACCAAGATGTCGTCGAGGCGCTCAATCGTCCAGTCTTTTGCCCCTGGCCACAACAGACGAACCTGCAGGCGAGCGGAACTATTGGTAACACTTTTGTCGCATGTGATAGGATTGCTGGCATGAACCCAGGCATGCCAGGATGTGGAGAGAAGGGGATGCAACCCTCCAGAGACGCCAGACACCCTCCGGCCCCTTTACCCCAGATGTTGGCTAAAATGGTTGGGCCTGGTCTACCCGGGGTCCCCCCCCTGGCGTGCAGCTTTAGCCAGAACTCGTCCTTCGAGCTGCAAGCAACCTTGGGCTTCGCCAAGGCCGTGCGGCCGACCAGCACCACGGTTGACCAAGCCCTTCCAGGCACAGATTTGCTGATGGGGACGTCAATGGAACATGACGGTGAGCTCCTAGGCCCAGGCTGGACAGCTGTCGCCCGATGCTAGAGCTGAATACGATGGCTGGGCCGAGCCTGAGCTCGAGCTGGATGGTTCGACTCATGAGGACCTATATAAGACGCGAGGTATTCCTGATCCGGCCGCCAGTTCCGGCCTCTTTGTTGTCTGCCCACAATAATAAAGCTCGCACAACCAAGTCCAAGTCTGTCGCTTATACTTCCACTTCACCGTCATTATTATTACAGGCACTGAGCTCCGAAAGGTCCATTAGTATTATCCACCCCTCGCCAAAATGAAGGTCACTCTCCTCGCCGCCGGCCTCGTTGCCACCGTCTTCGCTCAGGACCTGTCCTCCATCCCCGAGTGTGCGCGAACCTGCCTCACGAATGCCATCAGCCAGGACGGCCAGTGCCAGGCGACCGACTCGGCTTGTGTCTGCGGTCGCATCGATGCCCTGACCTCGCTCGCCACCAGCTGTGTCCTGAGTGCTTGTGGCCAGGACGTTGCTATCAGTACGCGAGCCCCCAGTCTCCCCACGTCCTCGTCTGAAAGAACTCGACTAACACGCTTTGCCTCATAGACCAAGTCCTCCCGGCTGTCCAGACCTTCTGCGCCAACGTTGGCTCCAGCTCCGGCTCCTCGGCAGCCTCCTCGGCCGCCTCTTCCGCCTCTTCCGCGGTCTCCTCAGCCACCTCCGCAGCTGTCAGCTCGGCGTCCGCGTCCGCGTCGGCATCCAGCTCCGAGTCGACCCCGTCCTCGACTGAGGCCCCGTCGCACTCCGCCACTGGCTCGGCCGCCCACACCAGCACCACCAAGGCCTCCAGCGCCACCGCCGGCTCCGGCTCGAGCGCCACCGCCTCCTCAGCAAGCGCCTCCTCGTCAGTCGTAACCGCCGGTGCGGCCCAGTTCGGCTCCGTCGGCGGCCTGGCTGCTCTCGTCCTCGGTGCCGTCGCCGCCCTCTAAGATGGGAGCAATCATCGTCACAGAGGGCACAGTGTTGTACTGAAGGCCATTACAAAACCAGGCAGATGAAACTGACCTGTAATGAGGGCCTGAGCGTCCACACACTTGTAGCAAAAAGGATGAGAAGCAATAGGCGGTTCTGCATAGTAAAGACCTTAGCATACCTTGACGTAATAATAATGAAAACCATGCCACGTCATACAATGTTCATATTCGCCTCCTGTGAAACACGAATGGCTGTGCCTCATCTCACCTAGGTATATGCTCAAATTGCCCTCTGCCATGCTTGAGTATCTCTCACTTCTGTTTATATATGGTCTCAGCGCGAGTGAGCCAAACCGATAAGCCTGGTCGAAAGTGACAGTTGATGGCATAGGTTTCTCGGCGAGCACGTAGATTCCAATCATTTGAAGGTGTGCAAAACAGTGTTCCTGGGCCGATTTGGTGCGATAAATTGGCCAAATCTTCAAGCTGGTACTATGGGAGCCAGAGCCAGACACAAACATGCGCGCGCTCAGAAGGGTACCTACTTTTTCTCCAAAATCCTCAGAAGGCTTGGATTATTATGCGAACTGAAGTGGGCGCGTCCGAGTGGTTTATCAGTGAGAAATGGAGGCCAGTGTGAGACAGTGATTATACAGTATTTGAGGTTATCCGTCCAAAGCTAAAATTTGATGAAATGAGTTGAGATCAAACTCTGAGGCTATTTAGCTGATCAGACCATACTACTCGAAGTCGCCGTTGATCATCTACGTGGTTTCCACAGAATTGGTTTGGGAAAAGCAAAGAAAGACGCGTGATGGCTTTCATGTCCTGGTGCTGTCTTGCAAGTGTAAAAAGCCGTCCAGCCCCCCCAACTCTCGGTCTTGATTTATGCCGAGGCAATTTGCATCTCTATACCTCCTCCCAGTACTTTCTCCCAGACTATCATTGCTGCATCTTATGTGATTTCCTTTTAGCTAGAGACGGGACAGTGAAATACATAAGATATAAAGCAAGCAGCTGTTTAGTTATATTTTTATTTAATGCTAGACTTTTAAGTGTTAATTACTGTATAAAAGGACTGCTTATAGCCCTTTTCTTTTAAATCTTTTTTTTTAAAAAGACCGCGTAAATATATTAAAAGCAAAACCACTTAATTATATATGTATTATATAATAGGTATCTAGAATGGTAAATCACACTTAAGATGAGATTCACAACATCAAGGTGATCACCCGCTAAGACTACAACCCAGCCGATATCATATTTAGGCCGCTCACATAGACGTTGATCTGCATAGCCTGGAGCTCGTCGCTGTAATAACGGAATACCTCTAAGGAGTCACCGGCGCCGCCGAAGGGGGCCACCATTGTGACAGTGCCGAGGGCCTTCATCGCCTCGTAGTACTCCTCCTACGCCTCCTGCGCCGCGGTCATCTTATTAGGGATAAAGACAGAGACGTTCTTAGCGTGGGGGTAAACCGTGCCAGGGACAACGCCGCTAGTAACGATAAATCCCAGCTCCTCATCCACGACCAGGGCCATCCGCACGTTAGCATCGGTGGGGTAATCGTCGGGTCAGGCGCAGCCGAGGGGGTCGGTGGAGCCGTTGTCGTAGGTCCCGGCGTCGATGACCTTCTAGACTATCTCGGTGAACTGGCAGTCCTCACTAACGCTGACGGCGAAATCGCTGGCCTCGGCAAAGAGGGCCTCGCTCAGGGCCCACATGTCTCGCGGCTCGCTTCCGTGCAGTTGGCCGGGGGGTTCATCAGGACCTCGTAGATTGCCGGGAGCTCCTCGGAAGAGAAGGAGTAGCCGTGGTCGCCTCGGTTGCCTTGTCTAGTATGTGTGATACAGCTGCTACGGAATCTCAAAGCAATGAATCCCAGAAGGTTCTAGTGAAAGATGGACAGGCAATTGCAGCAGGAGAAGACTTATGCGTACAGACCGTTGCCAGCGGTAGGCTTTACGGGTCGTGGGCCACCATGGAGTCCAGCCCTGGAGGATCTGGGTAACAATCGTTGTCATGCACTCGCGAAAGCAGTCCGTTGTGTTCGCCGCTGCCGCTCTGCTGTTGACCAAAGCGGCGGCAGCGGGCACCTGCTGAGATGCTACACCCATCAGGGATATAGCGGCCGAGAGGCCCAAAAGCGACATGTGAACCCTGGGAAGCATTTTGACAAGACTAAGGCTCGGTACGCGAATTTTGAATTACTAGCCAGGAAAAGGGAGCGATGCTGCTGATACAGCTGACATCTGGAAGCTTTGCAAACTTGATACACACACCTCCGGATAAACATGTTCCTCTAGAAAAAAAGGTAAAAAAAGCCTACACTATATCCATCAACTTCGAGTTCAGGCCGCGGGTGCTATTCCTCATTTAGTACCGTACCGGGAAATAGGGGCAATTCCCTAGGTATCCCAGGTGGGCTATAGTAAGTCTGGGGGCTATAGCTTCCCTAAGGGCTAGACTTCCTCCTTAGGGCTAGAGTTAGATAATTTAGGTGGGAAAGTTACGTAACTACCTTTAAAGGTACTCCGTTTACTTTGGCATAAAGTTTAGCCGAGAAGGAATTCCCTTTTAAAGTAATTCTGCTACTTCCCTTTATAATATTATATATCTAGGTATATAGGAAAGGGAAAAAAAGCTTAATTTTAACCTTAGGACTCTTTTATAACTACTTCTTAATAGCTGCCCTTCGCTTCTTAATAGCTGCCCTTTATAACTGCCTCTTTATAATAACCTCTAAGTATTTATATACTCTTCCCCCTAAAACTCGTTATATAACCTCTATACCTAAAATCCAATAACTCTATCCCTAGGGGATACTTTATCCCCCTAACTAAGGCTTAAACTCTGGGGTTCTTTATCCCCCTAGGGATACTATAACCACAGGCCTTACACCCCCGGTACGGTACGTAAGACGGCAACCCCTCTCATGTAAGTCGATCGCAACGACGTCCCTTAATTGACCAAGAGGAAGGCATTGCAGTTGACTTCATCGTATAGGTACGTTCTTCAAAGTCTGGGGTATTTACTGCCGATTGCAACTTCGGCCCCGCACGGGAGCGGCCCTATCCGCGGACTTCTTTTCGGCCCCACCGTCTTTAGCTGTAGTAATACTCCACACGTTCATCTGAAAGAAAGTCGTCGATCCTCGAAGAATTATTGGCTATGTCAAGGACGCAGTCGGTTTCGCTCTCGTTGCGGTCAAGGAAGGTGGGGTGGGTGGTGCCAGGAGCCTTGCCGATGGGAATACGGGAATGCGTATTGCTGAGTTGTACAGGTAAGATGCAGATCAAATAAGTTAACGACCACTTCAACGTATTTATTGGTTGAGAAAACCTTCATATAGTATATGTGCACAGAGATGCTTGTTCGGATATCTGTCTTCTTTGAAACTACATCCTTAACTTCCTCACCTCAATCTCGTCGAAATGATAAGAGGCGAGTGCTGATTATGGCCGCCCTTTTATTGCAGACATCAAATCCTGGCCAGGTCAAGGTCGGAAGCCCGGGAACCCTCCAAAAGTCGTATTCGTGTCTCCAGAGCTAAATGCAGCAAAGCTATTTCCGCCATGGGTGTCTTGTAGACTGGAGGTATTTCAAGTCCGAGTCTGAGCCCCACTTGCGAGATACGTTGTATATATATATATATGTACGATTCAATCTTTATATTTATACATTTGTGACTCGAAAACCATGATGGTAATTCCATAATCACCGAATTGAACGTCGCACAATGTGATCGCCACTGGGTCTGCCTCGTACTCGTCTCCTTTCACACAAAGACATGGGAAAAGACAGGGGCTTGTTCATCTTCTCAGATTTTGTAATCCTGCATTTTCAGAAACCACTTAGACCCTTGCGACGTCGCGGGCGTGACGGCGCTTCTTGCTGCAGGACTTGGCCGCAGAAGTGGCGGCGCTTTAGGGTCAACATTAGCATATGAAGTCTTATGAGAGGCAGGATCGAAAATCTCTCGGGATACTTACGCAGAAGCGGAGCTCGTTTGGGCGGCGGCTGCTGAGCCGGTCGGGGCAACAGCGGAAGGTGCCTGAGACGCAGGACCGGGAGCACCGGCCTGGCCAGTCGGGGAGGTTTGGGCAGCTGAACTGGTAGCCGCAGCTGAACTGGTAGCCGCAGCTGCGCCGGTAGCTCCAGCGGGGTCTTTTTGGGATCAGTAACGAGTATCTCTCACAAGATTCCGGAAATGTGTAAAGAGCCCGACTTACCAGTAACAGCAGCCGCGCTGGCGGTGATGGCAACGGCGGACTGAGCCAGGTTGGTGGCGGCAGCAATGGGAGTGGGGCCAGGGATGTCGTAGGTGGTGAGAGAGTTGTAGATGTTGACAACGATGCCGGGGTCGGTCTCCTGGTAGAGGGCCTCGCCCAGCGTGCCGGAGGGCTGCAGGGAGCCGGTGCCCGTGATGGCGAGGTTGAAGCACTGGGGGTAGTTCTGGGCGCCGCCGACCGACTCGGCCGAGTGCAGGGCGATGATCTCGTGGCGCAGCACGTAGTTGCCGGAGGCGAGGGTGGGCGGGATCTGGACGACCCACGAGTTGTTGTTGCTGATGAGCTCGTCCGTGGCCCAGGTCGAGGCCGAGGCGTCGACGAGGCCGGCGCCGTCGATCTTGAAGAACTCGAGCGCCGTCTTGTCCGCCGTCACGCAGTCGTCGCCCGCGCACTTGGCGAGGTAGTCGAGGACGGGGCCCTTGTGGGACGACGGCCAGGTTGTCCAGTAGATCTCCACCTTGTCCCCGGCCTTGGCGGTGGCGTAGCCCTTGGCGTTGGTTGCAGACTTGTGGCAGATGATGTCGCCTGAAGCATAGGCGCTCGGGGCGACGAAGCCGTTGTCGGTGTCCGACGCAGTCCAGCCCACGACAGTTGGAGGGTCGGACATGTAGGGGAACGAGGTTGGGTCATAGCCCTCGTACCAGGTGCCAGCTACGTTGATGCCATCAACGTGGCCGTGAGCAGCAACAGAAGTTGCGCCAGCCACGAGGGCAACGAGGCCTTTGATAGCAATGGAAGACATTCTGATGGTATATTTCGAAATGTTCGAAGGGCGGTTCGACAAAGGCGAGTGCAGACCAGCTTTTCAAAAGAATGGTGGGATAGGCAAGAGTTGTCTTCAGTCAATGAAGTGAATGAATGTCAACGAAGATTTCCTCGGGAAACGAATGAAAAGAATGAAAGGCTTCGAACTGGTGGTCTGAAGAAGCTTGGCAGATGAGAAAAGTCCAAGACCTTGACGGAGACACGAGGCTGATTTATATGCATGGTGGGCGTTTATTCTCATGCCCACGAGCCACGGCTGTGTACGGGAGTTCGGCACCAAGGCTGATAGGAGAGTCGACGTGCAGATGTCTGGATGCGATTGGACTCAGCCCAGAGGTGGATTGGCATAGGGACCCTGATTGGAGCGTGAATCGCGCGCTCACTCGGGCAATTGTTTCCTGCGTGTTTGTTTCAGTGAAATGAATGTTTATGAGTCCAACCCGATCGGGGACGCATATAGGGGTCGACCCTGAAGTCATGAGCTCATCGAAGCTCTACTTGGTGTCGCCTGGAGAAGGCCACCGTCGTGAGTTCAAGAAGATGGTTGATTTGGTATCCAGAGTCTTCAATTTGGGCCGTGGTGGTTATTTTGATGGTATCGTATGTCGCCAAGACATCAAGATCTGCCAAATCTGGGGAGATCTCTTGGCGAAAGGCTTGGGATGAAGCTTGGCGGCGGAACATTGATGAGCATGACGATCCCCGGGGATTCGCTCAGGGGCTGGTAGCCGGGTTTTCGAACGGTGAGTGCAGATTTAATTAATGCAGTGGGCCTGTCATTTGAGACATACATACTGCACCATATGCGCGCGGAAAAATGGGTTTCCTGCGGTCCTGCGCTAGCCGGCTCAGGGTAGAAGCACAAAAAATCGTGGCATCGCCCTGGCTGTTGTCTTGGGGCCTATCCGGCAAAGCGGTACACGCCGACAGAGATGGCGTGCCCCCCAGGTAGATTGCATGCGGCTGCTTCTGTAATTAGTAACTACTTATGCTGCGGGTGGATTTGGGCGTCAGTTCGACCAAGCAGGGGTCGAGGAGCGAAACAAGATTGAAGGACTAGGTAGCGGCTTAGTTACCCCGAGGCGTTCCCAGTTTGCTGGTGGGTGAACAAGAGGCCTCGACCCGCACACGTGCCGGCAGCTTCGAGGATGCGCTTAAGTGTAGAAAAAGGAGTGGAAGTTGTCGGCCGTAGGGCAGAGGAAAGCTTGATGGCATGAGTCTGCAGAACTCGTGGCCCCCAATATATTTGAGACACCGCTGGTGGGGCTCCTGATTGCAGCTGGCCCCCATCGTGAAGTCGTCTCGGCATAAAAATATCCTCCTCACAGCAACATGTGGCCAACAGCGAACCGCGACGATCCTCAGCAGCAGCCGTTCTGACCCTTTGGTCGGCATAAAATTTGAGAATCCTCCATTCCTAGTAGTATTCCCCTTGTTGCTGCCGAGGACTTTCTCTGATATTTTGTTCACAAGGACAAGCCAGCTCAAATTTCGTCCAGTCGTTGAAAGGAAATCGCAACTTTTGAAAGGACCCCGAATTCCGATGGAGCTTCAAACCGTTAAACGGTTCACAGTGAGCCTTGTAGCATCATCAACACGATGACAAGAAGGTCACTGCAAACTTACAATTTCATGGTCTATTCGAAGTTGTCTTGCGGATATCTCGGCCTCAAGTGCTCTAAATTCATATAGGACCCACCGGATATGCTGAGCCGATGAGCAAGCCGAATGGCTGATAACTTTGCATTTCCTGTTCCAGTCCCAGAGGCAATTAATACTCATGACTGACTTCAAGCACGTAGCCTACAACCAGTCTGCACAGTGTGCGATGGCGGGCACGAGACGCACATGCCTTTGTGTCCTCTTGGTTGTTGGACTAGAAAAACCAAATGTGTCATATGTTCCTATGCTAAACTATCTACAATACTCATACATTATATTTTGTCATTTTTCATTCAATTCGAGCCCTAATCCTGTTTTGTTCCCTCCACGATTTGATCATACGAGATAGTAATGCCGAGATATTGCATCCACCCTCTTTTCACGTACCAGTACATGGGTGTGTTCGTTGTGCTCATTGCAGATTCACGCTTGGCCTCCCTCTCAAGCTCCTCATGCTCCTCTTCATTCTGAGGTTAAAGGTACTCACGGAGCGGCGGACCCGGATGTTGGCGTCGCAGAAGGGGCTGCCGGAGCCAGGGTCCTTTTCGGCCGGCGCGGAGCTGGCTTCGCTGTCTGCCGAGAGGGCCGACAGGTTTGTCGAGGCCCTTGAAACCTTGCGGATCCTGGCGCCGTCCTCGGAGCTGAGGCCCGAGGAGGGCGGCCGCGGAAAGCCTGTACCCTCGATGCAGCACGCACACCCCGGCGGGTGATGATGTGCTTCCATGTACCACAGTGGTTGACGGTCATCTTCCTCTTCTTCGTCGTCATCATACTCGATACGGGCTGGCACATTTGCGAGGCGGAGACTTGACCGCCACTGCGACTTCTTTGTAAGTATATGATGAGGTGCCTGCTTCTGGCGCAAGGGATCTGACCAGGGGTGTCAAGGCAACAACTGGTTCTTCGAATATAGGTGAGAAGGTTGGATCGCGCGCCCTGGTTGAGGTCAGCTGGTGTGCTTGGAATGAGACTCTGCCACTGGTGGCTCTACCACAAGCTGTTCGCGGTCAATGGAGATATGGGAGGTAGCATTACACTTGTGACGAGTCTGACGACCTTTTCCTGGTGTCGCCGAAGAGTTTGAGCGGCCAGAAGCGAACCATTGTGGGGCTAGCTCACGGCGTTGAATGGTATAGATTGGACCTGGACGGTTTACCACTAGGTGAGACTACTATGTAATATCATCGAACAAGTATGTGTGGGCGTCTGGGGGCAAGGGCAAGGTGGTGAGCTGGCAAGGGTTGGTTGACGGTCACACATCAAAAGGCACGTTGGACATGGGTGAATTCAAGCCGCTCCGAGTAGTTCTTCATCGACCTTATTATATCACAATGGAATTATCGAATCATTCCATAGCCCGTCCGTGCGGCTCCTTGCATGTGGAGACATCCGAGCGAGGGTTGGTCGACAAACAAAATAGACTTGTTCGGACAATTCGCAGAGCTTCTGCCGCAGCATGCGTCGATAATATGCAAGCACTGACCCAACCGCAGCTCGAGGCCCCAGAGGCGACCCCCTCGACTCCTGTCACTTGTCTGTGCGCCCAAAGAATCTTGCCCATCGTCGTCCAAACGTCGTCCCAGCCCGAGCCAGAGATTCTGAGTTTACCGGTACACTACCGGGTTGTAAGGGGCTGGTGCAGGCCGATCCTGTGTCTCGATCACGAAGCTTATGCTTATTATCTCGCAAGCGAGAGAATGAAAGGCCGCCAGACACATGAAACGAAACAAACAGGCACAGGAAAGCAGGGGGCGCTGCGATTTGGAGAGACCTCTCCACACCATACTGACCACCTGCGGGCGAGAATCCAATTGCGGGCGCGCGGGGCCGCGGCATGTTTGCCCTCATCGAGCCCGAGTCCCCTGGTGCTAATGCAACGTCGCTGCAGTCTCCACATGAACTGCGTCCGAGCAACGAAAATTCCACGCAACCCGTTCTGCCCGTCCAGCCCGTTTGTCGTTGACCATCGCCCAACCCTCTATGGGTCCTGGAGAGGTTGGGGCCGTGGGCTCGGGCCCTCTCCTTGTGGGCTTCCAGGCTTTTTCCAAGGTCTACCGCGCCAGCCAAGAGTCATAACTCATAAGGCTCCCCTCGTCAGGGGTTTGCGGGCTGGGGTTTGCGGGGATGGGATGCTTCTGTGATGATCGGCCCTTTTGGATGCCCTCATTCTCTTCAGTAGGTAGTAAGCTAAAAAGTCTAGAGTTTCCCCCCGCCCGCTCTACGAGTCTGTTCTATGACAGTAATTCATCGCTGATGTTGGCCCCTCCACACCTTATAACACCCGCCTGTGTCGGTGTGAGAAGAGGGGAGGCCATCGCTATCGGCCGCAGTTGGCCCCACCCCTCCTTCTAAAATCACGGAAACTTCCCGCCGATTATCATCATAAACTTTGCACCGAGGTCTCAGAGTTCGAGAGCACGACACGCCAAGGTTCCGTGACAGGCCCTGCTTCGAGTCGTGCTTGCGAGCCGTAACACCGGCAGATACCCTAGCGGTGGCCGGGCAAATTCCCCGGGGATTTTTGAGAGCTTCTCTCTCAAAACATCAAAACATCGACGCCGGAGACGTGCGCCGGCCCGCGTCGTCCGGGGTGGATACGGTGGGTTGTGCCCTGCCATTCGCCAAGATGCCGCCGCTGCGCCATCGTCTCCACGACTCCTGCGCTTGGAAGTTTTTTCATCAGGCTTTCGTATAAAAAGGCATTTGTTCCTGTCATGACGTTGTGTCGTATTGTGAGGTTGCGTCGTCGTGTCTCGTCGTGTTCTCGTCGTGTTCGCGTTATGTCCCGTCATGCACCCCATCATGTCCCGCCGTCATTTCTCATTTGTACTCATTCCCATTAATCATAACCGCCTCATGGATCCCGCCGTTCCAGCCGCACTTGACCATCCAGAACATTGCGAACAGGGGCGTCGTCATGACAGCAAGCACACCGCCGAGGACCAGCTTGAAGATCTCGGGCGCCCACCGCGAGGGGTACACCCAGTCGCCGCCGGCGCCGACCTTTGACCCGACGGCGGTGAGGATCCCGACCGAGGGGCCGAACAGGATGCAGAAGCTGACAAAGGCCACGAGGAGGGCCCGGACGACCTGGGCGAGCAGGTACAGCGCCTTGCGCTTGATGCTGCCGCGCCGCTTGCGCTGCTGCTTGGACTGGTCCAGCAGCATGAACCAGCGGACCCAGCGGCTCAGGCGCTGCGTCGAGCTGGGCTCCGAGATGAAGCCGATGGGCTGGATGTTGCCCTTGCGAAGGTCCCGGTTCACGATGAGCATCTCGATCATCCACGTCATGACGCACTGGACGATGATGGTCACCGCCGTGTCGCCCGCCAGCGTGTTGGGGAACTGCCACAGCCTGATTGGGTCATCGGTCGTGGTGTACATGGCTAATATGAGTGTCAGCCCAAAAGAACAGAAGGCGCGTGTGCCGGAGGCTCAGGGGGTGTGCGCCACCACTAACCATAGGCGAGGGCAAAGTTGATGCCGCCCGATATGATCAGGGCACCGATGCCGTGGGATCCCGCGATGTACAGGAACTGGTGTAGCGTCAGCTGTGAGCTCGGCACCCTCTTGTCCGGGCGGCGGCCGCCGCTCGGTGTCGGTGTCGGTGTCTGCCGCTCGCTTGTGGTGAAGTTGCTGAGCGGGAGGCCGGGCGCATCGGAGGCGTCCTCCGATGTCTCCCGGAAGTTCGGCTTGGAGACATTGCTCCACCAGGTCTGCAGGACGTTCTTTGCTCCCTTGGCCATGTTTGACTGGCTGGAATCCACCTCCTCGGTGAACTGTTAGCTGGCGAGCAAAGGCAACGGACCCATGGGTGGAGAAGATGGGAGAAGTCTCAAGACAGCATGCCAGAATCGACCTTGGAACCGGGTGGCACCAGCCAGGTCATTATAAGGAGTGAGTTGGCACATGTGCCTCGCGCCTTGCTAGACGACTGGGCTCTTCCCTCCGAACGCTGGCCGTGGCTGGGCGCCGGCCTCTTGTTGAGCGCAGCCTCACCGCTGGGGATCCCAGCCCGGCATCAATCCTTGGCATATATGCAGCACGCGCCAGCTCTCTAACGCCGTCGACACTGCCACAGGCGCAGGCGCTTGCACTTGGGCTCAATGGCTGGCTAGTGTGCATGATTGATGAGAGGTGGTTAGCGAGGCTAGCAAAGACTGCGACATGTATCCGCATAGTTGCGTTTGTCACAGCGCAGTGTTCTCCAACGAGGGAGAGGAGGGGTGTTGAACGTTCGCCTTGCACTCAACATCGTGAGACGGCTGTAACGTAAGCACCAGAGAACTTTTCTTTGGAAAGCATGATAACATTGTCGTTGGGTTTTCAAGGCGGACCGTCCAAGTAAAAATCATGCTCTACTGTGCATGCTGCAACGAGACGTCATACTCCAGCTGATCTACGTACGGTGTTGAGCGTCGGATTCATCCAGTCTCACCATGCACGGGACCCAGCGCACCCAGGCCCAACCCAGGACAAAGGAACGAGACGCAGTCTGGAAACCCCTTCCGATTTGCTCAAACGCGGTCAATGCAGAAAGCCACCGCCGCCGCGGGGCGAACAGTCCGATGTCGAGGCTTGGCTCTCCCCTAAAGAAAATTCGGACGAATACCCAATCTACCCGCGAACTCGCCGAGCCGCCATCTTCCGTACCGCCACGGGCCAGATGGTTACGGTCCGGGAAACAGAGTTGCGTCCGCCTGAAGCTTTTCGGTGTCTTTTGGCGTTAATTATCTTTTATTTCTCTCCTTCTCTCACGACAGTTGCTGCGCTATTTCGTACTATTGGTGATAATGTTACGGCCCCGCCCCAAAGGACCGGATTCCGGCCTGGATTTGCATAGACCGGGAACCTTGCCAAGCCGCCCCAGACAGCGGGCGGCCCTTGTCGTGCCGCCGCCGTGTCATGCGGTGATTCGTGCGCAGGCGTCGCCTTTCCTGGTCCGACCTTGTCTCGATGAATTTCATGGTCACTGGATGTGAAATGGATTGGACTGGATCCAAACCGGTGAAGGTCCAGAGCCTCCACCGGGCTTATCCTTTCCGTTCCAGTGTTTGGGCTTTCAAGTTGTTTGGGGACCGGCCGCGGCTTTCAATGAAAAGGGGAGTGAATCCTGTCGGATGTTGACTCCCTGCTTTTTTTTCATCCGGGGTGGCTCTTGCAATTTTTCATGATCTGCAACACGACACTTCGTCCTTGGGATGCCTCCGGAGCAATCTGTCGTAAGGCTGGGTCGTTCCTCGTGTGCAACTTTTCCCGTGTTCGCTCTCGCTCGTGTTGGCAACGGAATAATTATGCTTTTGTCGTAAGTGTGGTTGCCAGCACATAGACACAGTCAGAAATTGATCCCAAAAGCTCAGGCATGAGGCCCAAGCAGCACCGTCGTTTCGTCTTGGGTCAATAGCAAATGAGGGCATTTTAGAAAGTCCATAAACTTTGAACGTTGCGTGGCCCAGCCGAGGACAAAAAGCAGCATCTTGAAGACTAAGTGGTAGCTGAGCTTTTCGAGCAAGTTTTTTCCTCGCGCTAAGAGTTGCACAATTATGGTATATCAGACACTGATACTTGA
This sequence comes from Diaporthe ilicicola, assembly GCA_023242295.1. Classification (NCBI taxonomy): domain Eukaryota; kingdom Fungi; phylum Ascomycota; class Sordariomycetes; order Diaporthales; family Diaporthaceae; genus Diaporthe; species Diaporthe ilicicola. Next base: position 40,798 of record JALPVH010000191.1, on the reverse strand, counting down.
TCTGCAACCGGGTGCGCCGAGTTCGGAATATAACCAGCCAATTATGATTATGTCCAAGCTGCTTAACATAAGTAAGTAGGCTTGTGATCTGAATTTCGATTTGCCTCTTGTCCCAGGGATCCGAGAGCCGGGCAGTGGTCAGTCTGGCACACGCCGAAGCATGCATGTTGATCGGCATTTAGAATGGTTGTGAAAGTCTGCGGTACGAGCCGAACAACCTATAACGATTTAATTAGTGACAGGGGAGGTCGTCGTATCTGGGTTCGCACAAGACAAATCTGCATACTTGCGAGTCTCATCCGGCTTCGCCATTTCTATTGGCAGTGCAGTACCTATGTATGATTCATTAGTCTGATATTGGATAGGATATACCGAAGCAATACGTGTCCTCAAGAACACATGATGGAGGGCGGAAGGCCGAACACTGTGAGGTTTAGGTTGCAGGGTTCACAAGCTTTAGCAACTTTGCCACGATGAATTGATTGGCCATTGGAAGAGGCACATTCTCGAACTCTCACACTGTTGGCATATGGTTCTTTTTCCGCGCAAGCCTTGTTTGGGCTGTATGGAATGTGTGGTGAAAGCCCGGCATTGCGTTTTGTCAAGTGAATTTAAGTCAGTGCAGGCTTATAGCGCTCGTGTGTGCTACGCCCCTCTGATTGACTTCCCTACTTTGACAACTGCCACCCTCATTAATAAGGGTGGCCACCCTTTCATAGTGCAGTGATATTTTCCTCCAAGACTGCACATGTGGGGGTTTTGGAAGCCAAAGGTGAGAGCACTAAGTATCCTCAGTTCTACATAAATCGTTGATATTCTGCAAAGCGTTCTGTTGGTTAGGCTTAGGGCCCAGGGGTGCGTATACGTAAAAGCAGAAAGCAGTAGGCAGAAATAACTCGATTAACTTGGTAATGGTTTTATTAAAGCTATCGCCAGAAGGGCAATAGCTATAGGCTAGTCTAGAGGAAGCGTTTCGGCCGGATTATCTATTAGGCCGAGGGGCTACGGCTAATTAATTAGCTATAGCTATTATAGCTAACTACTGCTATTTCTATATTAGCAGTTTTCCAATTTAGCTATTATTACGCCGTTGCTAAATATCTTAAAAACGCCTTTTTCTTTAAATCGATAAAATAAATTATATACCTATAGTAATTAGTTATCCCCTTAAATCGTTATAATCGATATAGCTTTTTACCTGAATTATTAATTTATTAATATTAATTAGGCGTTTTAGCGCTTTATTTAATAATGCCTTTATTATAATATCGGCGGGGTTATTATTCCCGTTAATCTATTATACCTTATATATCTCCTATCTTTTATATATCTAGTATAGGGCTATAATATCGATTATTAGCCGCTTCTTTTTTATTATACCTAATTTAATAAGATACTTATATAGTAAGTAGAAATTAGTATAGATTATAAGAGGGATTATAGGGAGGTTAAGTTAATCGGTAATTAACCTTATTATTAATAAGAGTATTGCCCTAATATTAAAGCTGCTGGCTATTTTATAGATCTTAAAAGCTAATACGCTTTTTATAACCCGTTTATACTTTATAGAGAATTAGTAAAATATGTTGCTATATATTTTATATTGTAAGAGGTTAGCGTTTTTTTCCTTGTTAATAAGGGCTATTATATAGCCGATTTATAAGCTAAGGTTTTAATTATTAGCGAAGAATTTATTTATAAAGATTATTAAGGTTGCTATTATTAGATTAATTGGTATATATTATAGCCTTTAGTTAAGGTTAGCTATTTACTATTTTAGCTATTTATTAAGTTTATTATAATTGTTATAGTCTGGTTTTTAGGCTTATATAGCTATGGAAAGGTCGAATATAGCTTTTAGCTAGCAGATTAAAGTAATATAGGCCCTATAGGCTTATTAGTAAAGATATTGTTAAGGGTAATTATCGGCGTTTATGTTAATTAATTTAAGCTTAGCACCTTAGCCCTTTTACTTTATTTCGATAGCGTTATTAGAGGCTATTATTAACTTATAGCTATTAAAGTTAAGTAACTATATAGGGGAGAATATAGTTTTCGGTTTATATTTAATTTCTGCTTTTTAAATCTTTTTTTCTTTAATAGCCGAAAATGCCGGGCTTACGATAATAAGGGTATTATTAATTTATATCCCGATTAGCCTAAATGTTTTTTTTCTATTGCTTATAATTAAAAGATATAGGTTATAGCTAGAAGTCTTTATTTCTAGCTTCTTATAATGATATTTATAGTATATAGCCTATTAGTATATGCCGGCCTTAATAATATTATAAAGCGGTTTAATTAATTGTATAATTATCCCTTTTAAATATTTTGCCTTTAATTTTTATAGTAATTATGCTAGAATTATTTATAATAACTTGCTTTTTAACTATAGGTAAGCTTAAGTGATATTATATAGTTTAAGGGCTATTTACTTTATAAGAAGGGAGATAGCGATTATAACGATTAGTTATTAGCTAATCTATTGGATTATTAGCAATTAGGTTAAGATAAACTTTTTTTTATTATTATTATAGCCCTAGATTATAAGTTTTAATTTCTTATATAGTTGCTTAGTTTTATTTTTAATTTTGCGAATTATTCGGGTTTTAAATAATTTAGTTGCCTTATAAAGGTTGCGGCTAAAGTGTTTAAATTTAAAGATATTATAGGTAATTAGATTAATAATTTTTTAATTATTTAATTTCTTAAATAGGTTGCCGTTAGCTATAATGATGCCTTTATAGCGTAGCTTAAGCGATAATATATAATTATTCTTTTTCTTTTAGGTTAAAAGGGTTTTAGAAATTTAAGGTTATTTTCTAAGTTATTTCTATTATTATAATAGCTGCTGGCGGCTAATGGTGCTAGTGCCTTTTTAACCTAAAGGGGGAGTATATAAGATTGCTATAATAATTATATCTTTTATATAATTTATATTGCCCTTATAAATATTAATTTAATTACTATTAGCCTTATTGTCTTTAGTAATTAGTTATTTCGGGGGTAATAGTTATATATTTTTATTATATAGGTATAGCTATATATAGGTTAATCTAAATCTTACCGGGCTATTAGGAAGGTTTAGAGTAAGGTTATGGCCGTTAGTGGCGATTAGCTTATATAAACCTTGCTAACTGCCTTTTTTATGCTATATTCGGACTTTACTTTAAAGTAGAAGGGCTAGTATATTAATTATACTAGGGCTATTTCTTATATAGATTGCCTTATTAATTTAGCGCTTTATTAAGATCTTTTAAAGGGCTTTTATTACCTTTTTTATAGCTTTTACTTATTTTTAAGTAGATAGTATAGGTAGCGAGTTAATTGATATTTATGGGTAGGCGCTAAAGATTAATAATATCGGGATAAGGCTATTAAGGCCTAAAGTATTATTTATAGCCTTAACTGCTATTTATAGGATTGCTTTAGGGCTATAATAGCTTAATAATTTAGTAAAAAGAATCTTATATGCCTGGCGGAGAGGTTTATAATATTTTTTAACCTTTCCGATTAATTAGTAGGCTTTTATAGGGATTTATTTACAGCTTATTTCTATTAATCTTACTTTATTACAGAATTTTATTAATGTAAAATTTATCCCTATATTATAGGAAATTTATTCTAAAGGGCCGATATATATATTAATTTATATTTAGTATAGGGCTTTTTATATATTCTTTGCGGAGAGGGATATAAGGAAATAAGCTATTTAAAAGAAGGTTGTTAAATCGATTATATATAAGATTAGCTTTAAGTTTAAATAAACGATATTAATAATTAATTTATAGTTAAAGTTATAGTTATCCTTTAATATAAATTTAAATCTTTTAGGCGTTAAATTATAAAATTGGTAATAATAGTAGAATTTAATTATTATAGTTAATATAGGTATATTAGGATTATAGCTTAAATCTTTTAAAAGCTGGGTTAATTAATTTATTAATAGATAGCTAAAGCGGTAATATAGCTAGTGTAATTTAAGCTTAATAAAAAAGAGGCCGGCTTTTCGCCTTAGAAGGAAGAATTATAGGTAACCCTATTTATAGACTACCGGATATATTTTTTTATAGCTAGAATTATTATATTGTATTATTTTATTAATAGTATTTTAAAAGAATATACCTAATTTATCTATATTTTATATATATAGAAGGAAGGGTATTAGGGCTTTAATTATATAGAATATAATTAGCTTAATTAGCGTTTTAATTATAATAATGCCGATAGATATTAATTTAAAGCCTTTTCCGAATTTAATAAGGGTTTTACCTACTTATAAAGGGTTTATTATTATTATTAAATTATTTTACCGGAAGGTAAAGTATTACTTATAGCTAGCTATAAAAAATTTAGCTGCCCTAATATTAGGGATAATGCCTTAAAATTATAGATATAAATATTATCCCTTAATTATAAATTAATTAGCAGGTATGCTATTATTATAAATAGCTTTTTTTTCGGAAGTAATTAAATAGAGAAAGGCCTTATTTATTAGAAAGGTATTTGCTTTTTTGTTATTAAAGTATATTTTCTTATTATCGCTATTAAAAGTATTTACTTTCTTTATCTTATAGCCTTTATATTTTATAATATAGGCGGCAATATTTTAGTTTACTATAGGGTAATTATAGTATTAGTATTATATAATAAATTAATTTTATAATTATTATTTTTCTTTAAGGGTATATTTTATTAATTAGTAGCTCTTTTTATTATAGATAAAGTATTTCTTTTAGGCTAATAATTACCGGTTTAAGTGTTATTAGTAATAGTTTTTTCAGAATAATTATTTTCGGAATAGGGTTTTAAAGCCTTTTTAATAATTATTATTATATTAATAATTAAGATATATTGCTTTTATCTTATTACCGGTCTTTTCCGAATTTTAAATAAAGATATTCCGGGCTTTTCGGGTAAAAAAGGTATTAAGATAAGATTTAAGGTTTTAAAATAGCTTCTTATAAGGTTTTACCGGTATAAATAAAGCTACTTTAAATTCTGCTATTCCTATATAAATATAAATAATTTAATTATAGAAAACCTTATTACCTTTATAGCTTAAGCTAAAAGCTTATTAATAAAGTTATAGCTTTTTAAAAAAAAAGCGGAGGATTTTATAAAGGCTTTTATTAATATTATCCCTATTATTTTAAAGGGTTTAAAAGGTTATTTATATTTAATTATTATAATATTGCTATTAATTAGTATTAGTATTAAAATATATTTTAAGCTTATAATATACTATATTAAAAATATCGTTATAGCCGATATAATAAACGAAATAATTTATTATATAGCTTTTAAAGATCTTTAATAATATTATATAGAATTAATTAAGCTTAATTTTATTATATTTATAATAAAGAAGAAAAATTCTTAATTTATTATCGAAAAGGTTATATACCTTTCCGCTTTATTTATAATTATTATTTTAACTTTTTATAAATTTTAAAATTTTTTCGGGATTAAGTTTTTTATTAGGATAGGGCTAAAAAGAAAGGTGCCGGTAAGGGTTATATAATACTTTTACTATTATTAGTACCGGATATAATATTTCTTTTTAACGGTATAGGGTGCTTACTATTTATAATTATTAATATTTATAAGTTTTTTAATAGTTTTTTTTTTAGGGGCGAAATCCTTATAGGATAATAGGATTATATAAAGGTTGGTTTATTTCTTTATATACTTCTTTTTTTATTTATAAAGGAAAAGAAAAAGCTTAAGGAAAAGAAAAGGCTTAAGGGGGAGGGAAAGCTTAAAAAAAAGAAGAAGGCTAAAGAGAAGAAAAAGCTTAAAAGGGGTAAAGCTACTTTTAGTATAATTTTTACCGCCTATAATAAAATAATAAAAAGCCGTTTCCCGGCTGCTAAGGTAGAAATACCTTTAGGTTAGTATTATAAAAAGGGCTAAATACTAGTTAAAGTTAAGTTTTAATAGAGATAATAAGGTATTTCGGATTATATAGGGTTTAGCCGCTTTTTATATAGGGTGATATTTATTACTATTACTTAAAGAAATATAATTTTCTATTAATTCTTATTATATTTTAAAGCTTGGTTTTTTTTTAATTAGGAATTTAATTAAGGGAAAGTAGGTTAATAAATTATTAATTAATTCCTTTATTATTAAGTCCTATATAAACTTCTCCTTTTCGGAATATTGCTTTTAATTCCTAAGTTTATTACCGGTTAGCAGTATTAAATATTTTAATAGTTTAGCTATTAAATTTCTTTTTAAAGTAAATAAGGAAAAGATTATTAACTTTTCTATTTAGCTAAAGTAGGTTTATTTTATAGGTAAGGTATATAGTAATCTTTTTAAATGCTTTTTTTTATAAATTTATAACTACTTTAAAGAGGGTAGGGTTTATAGCTTTTTAGCTAATATAGTTAATCTTTAAATAGGTTTTTTTAAGTTTTTATATATATGCTTTATTATCTTTACTATAAGCTAAGGTTATAGGCTTTTCGGAGAAAGATTTAAGAGATTTAAAAAATATTTTTAAAGTTTTCTATTTTTAAAAAATATTATAATACTAACTATTATAGCTTATAACCGGCTTAAAAGATTATTTACCTATAGGTAGTAATCTTTAGTAATTAGAAAAATTATTATATAATTTAATTAGTAAAGTTATTTCTTTTTTAATAGTTATTATTAGTAATAGCTGCCGGTTATTTAAGAGAAAGGGTAATTATTTAAGAAAAAAAAAAGAAAAGAAAAAAATAAAGGTAAAGAAAAAGAAAGAAAAAGAATAAAAATAGTAATAATAAAAAAAGGTATAAGGTATAGAAGAAGTATAGGTTATAATAAGGTATTTAAATAAAGATTTAATATAAATAAAAGTTCTAGGGTTAAGAATATATTAATATTATAAAGGTAAATTAGATAGTAATTTTAATAAAATTATTTTAGATACGTTTTAAATGCTATATATAGTTTACTAGTTTTAGATTATTAGCTTTTCCGGCTAACTTACTCTATATTTTAAAGTAAGGAAAATATATTTTTATTATCGATTAAGGTTTTTTTTTTAGTTTTAAGCTTTTAAGGGTTTTAATTTATACCTACTATAAGGGTAAAGAGAGAAAAAGGGGGCCGGAGGTTTAAGAGAAAAGATACCCCCTAATAAGGCGCCTTTTTTATAGCTTAGGCTATAGAAAAGGTTAAGGAAGAAAGGGATTATAATATATAATTATAATAGTTGCTTAAGAGAGATATCGGAAGAAGAAGCTTATCGAGATAAAATCGATAATAGGGTAAGTATAATAAAGTATACTAGAGGTTATAAATATTCTTATTAGGGGTCTCCTTTATAAGGAAATTTAGCGATAATTATAGGCAGTAGCTAATAGCTAATCTTAATATTTTTTAAATATAAGCTTATAGCTATTAAATTAGAAAATACTTTAATTATAATATAGAAATTATTGCTTAATTAATATAATTTAAAAGCCTTATAAATAATGGTTTACGGTTAATAATAATTAAGGTTTACCTTTTTAACCTTATTATTAAGGATTGCTAAGTAATTACTAATTAGTATTAATTAGGCTTAGGGCTTAGGGGTATATATATATAAAAGCAGAAAGCAGTAGGCAGAAATAACTTAATTAACTTAGTAATAGTTTTATTAAAGCTATTGCTAGAAGAGCGATAGCTATAGGTTAGTTTAGAGGAAGTGTTTCGGCCGGACTATCTATTGGGCCGAGGGGCTGCGGCTAATTAATTAGCTACGGCTACTGCAGCTAACTGCTGCTATTTCCACACGTTTTAAGTAATGTGGCATTATGGATAAAAAAGCCTTTGTATTTAGTTGTAGTAATTAATGTGCAACTATCAATATATTAAAAAGACATGTAACATTTTATGTCATTTGATTCCACAACACCGAATAAACATACAAAAAGTGCTGGCCAGTTACTTAGGTAATTAGTAGTACTGCTGCCACCATCTTTGATTAAAGGATAACAAGCGCTTACGGATCTCGAGGAGATATAGCTGCCCCCTGAATTAGCTGGGCCATTGGCGCCAGACTGTAGCACTTAAGACTACCGTCTCAAGTTTGGCCCTCAATATGCTGCTGCTGCTGCTACACCAGGATTTAAGTGTACCAACCCTTTTCTATTCATATTAATCTTTTCAAAGACCTACAGTACAGTTATTTCAAAGGACTCGCCACACATCAGGCTGTTCGTCATTTTGAAGGCGTCGTTGGGATGAAGTTGGTTGTTTCAGCTGTGAGACCCCGCAATGATTTCATGCCCCTTGCGTGTTCCGGGACACGGCACTAGGGTCGGCGCTGATGGATTGATGTCATCTGAGGGCCAAACCAGTCCGCGCATAGGACTGTGACGTACCACGCAGCCAATGTGCTGTATGCACTGCCTAGCTTGTCCAACATCGATTGCTGTTGTAACAGCACCTACAGGCCCAGACCGAATGGCCAGGAGTGCCGTTAAGAACATGAAACCGGGTCAATAGCGCACAATGACGAATGGCCGATGATGGCATAACCAACCTGCTCAGAATGAGAATACGTAGATAAAATTGCAGCCAAGAGGGTGGTGGATATATAAAGCCTTGGCATTCCTACGTTTCCGAAAGTCTATCTCGTCTCCAGCATCATCCCAATTCACAATCAAACACAGCAAAGGCAGCACCTCACTTTCAACCTCACTCAAGCAACCAAGCTTTCACTCAACCCCCCTCAACATGGACGCCATCAAGAACGCCGCCGAGAACAAGCTTGGCAAGGACTCCCAGCCCGGCGACGGCGTCGAGCGCTCGGCCGACAACGCCGCCAACCAGGGTACGACCTCCCACCCATTTCATTTTGCCCTTCAATAGCCCCATTGTTTCACACAGTGTCATCCAGCACATGCTAACTCTCACGACTGCAGAGATCGACCAGGCAGCCGGCCAGGCCGGTATCCCCGCGTCGGCGGACAACACCATCAACGAGGTTGCTGACAAGGATATCAACAACGACATCCCCGGCGGCAACTAAGCCTGGGAAAGGAATGACTTTTTCATGAATGACAGCTGGATGATTGTTGATTATGTTATGACGGGGAGGATATGTACATGAAAGCGCTTCAAATATTTACAGTTGAATGTAATTCCTCACATATCAAGCATCTCGCCCCAATATCGCGACGTGCATGTCTAACCTGTTGTACACGACCCGAAACACCCCCAGTCCAACTACGACCACTTAGCAGCGCCGAGAGCGCTGTACTGCGCCGCAGTGATGGGCAGCACGCTGCCGTGCCTCAGCCCGGAGGGGAAGTTTGCCGTGCTGCTGTTGGCCCAGCCGCTGTTGCTCCTGGGGCTGGTCGTGTCGAGCGGCGCGTAGCCGTTGCCGCCGTAGTAGTCGACGAGCAGGTGCACCTGGCCGGCGGCCTTGTTGTCCCAGTACGACGCGGGCCCTTCGGCCTGCGAGCGGATGAAGGCGCCGCTGCCGCCCGGGCGCGTCCACGTCCCGTTGAGCCCGGTCGTCGAATACTCGACAAACACTTGCTTGAGCGTCTCGTCCTTGAGGAACCGGAGGTAGGCGTTCTGGTCGCTGCTGCCGTAGGGCAGGATGTCGAGGTCGATTATGTCTGTCGGTGCGTAGTCGATGTAGGTTGCTGGCGCGGTGAAAGTCCTGAAGTCGCTTGTGTCTGTCCCGCATGCTTGGTTAGTAAATCTTCGACAGGACCAAGGTTGAGAGCACCTCGCCAGACTCGTCGTCCAAACGCCACGGTTTGAGGGTCGCGTTTGACGTAAACCTGACCGCGCAGGACAGAATCATAAAAATTTACACATGATGAGAGATCACTTACAGGCGAAGCGGATCTTGATATTCGATGCAGTGCCAGTGTGACTGGTATCCGACGCGGCATAGAATTTAGAAGCCCAGTGGACGAGGTACTGGCCCTTGTCGGCATCCCAGAGCGCCTCCGGGGCCCAGACCATGCCGGCAGTCTTGTCCTCGACTTGGACGAGCCTCTCGTTCTCCCAGTTGATCAGGTCGGTGCTCTCCCACACGAAGATACCCCGCGAGCCAGTCCTCTGCGATGCGTCCCATGTCGTCTGTCCCTCGGTCAGTACATGATCAGCTGAAAACTTGTCGATGTAGTTGCACACCTTGGCAATGTCCAGATCCGTCCCAACAATGTACCACTTCTTGCCGGCCTCAGCCCCGCCGCCGGGCACTATCGCAGGATCCCGTACACCGCCCGTCCCCGTGGTGGGCGTAAGCACCGCTTTGCCGCCATTCAGCGCCTTGAAAGAGATGGCGTCGTTCCCATTGCTCAGGTAGAAGTAGACGTCAGGCTCGTCACCGAGGAAGAAGGTCCCAAGGTAACCGGTCAGGCTCGGGTCAGCACGCCTTTCCGGCAGCCCGAGCTCTCTGAGGTCTAGGTGTTGAGGGCTGCGGGCCACCAGTGCCAGCGATGAACCGGCAAGCAGCAGGGCTGCAGTGGCAGTCCTGAGTATTGAGGGCATCGTCACGTCTTGTATGAGAGCAGCAAGCATGGCACCGTGAGACGAATAGTGCTTTAGAGGGCCGCGTGGGTAAATTGAGAGACGCGGGAGAACCGGCAACCGTAGAGGTTAAGTATCACGTATTAAATCCACAGCACGCCTTTGACTGTCCGTATAAGTTACTCCACAATCTATCGTGATCACTTCAGGCGGGCCGCCATGAGATTAAGGTTACATTTAGGCGATCTCCCATGATTCGAGCCATTTTGGCAGCGGCGAAGAATGAACGGCTACGAGTCTACGACTCGTGGCTCAAACCTGGCCGGATAAACAAGCGCGTTCCTGCACAGAGTACAACCGGGCCCAATTCACGCGTACATTAGTTGACATACATAACAGCTTCGGGCGCCAACAGACAGGCTCACACCGATTAGTGCCTCGTGACCGGCAGAGCTCGGTGCAATGATCCAAGTTGGCAAGGCCTACAGACCCACCCGGCCTGTAGCGGCCCAATGAATGACGGCCAAGCCCCCGGACTCCTGGTGTCAAGTTCTTGTCCGCAGTGAGAACCGCGGTTCCGTGGCCCCCGCAATTAAAGCTGGCATTGACAGTTGCCAAGCTCTCGTGCGCTGCAGGGGTTTGTATTGCACGCGCTCGGTAGATGCCGAGGTTGCCAAGGCGTCGTATATTGTCACAAGCTCGGGGCTCCACTATTATAGGGCTCTATTCTTCTATAAATATAGGCTTTAAAAGCTTACTTTCTATAGTATAAATAATTAGTAAACTTACTTTATTCGATTTACCCTACTCGGAAGCGTAATAGTTATAAGCCCGGCTTTAACTTAAAATTCCTTTAAAATACATAAATTCCGAGCTCTTCTCTTATCGTTTAAATACTTATTTTTCTTATTAACTTTTATTTTTACTTTTATATTAATAAGCAAAATATTTATAAGTAATTTAGACTATATTCCTATTAGTACCGTGCTTTTATATAACCGAAGAAGCTTTCTAGCTTAATATTTCTAGCTCGAATTCTATTATCGATTTAAAAAGATTTAGTTATTTATTAACCCTAATTCTCCCGCTTATAAGATTAATAGCTTAACTCTTTTAAAGTATATAATGCTAGATAGCCTATTTAAGAAAAAGAAAATAAATACTTAAATCGAATTTTTCTATACTTTTTATATATAGAAAACCTTAATTATACCTATAAATAAGCACAGCCTAAAATTAGCTATACCTGAGAAACCCGATATTAAAATTATTTAAAAAAAGTATAATAAGTAAATTAAATAATAAAATAAGGGCGCCTTGCTTTTTATAATACTTTTAAGCCGCTAATACTTAGTTTAGAATTAGGTAAACCGTATTATTAATAACTATTTACTTACTTTTATATAAATTAAAGTTTTTAATTTAAGTAAAACTCCTTTACTTTAAGGGCTTATTAAAGTATTAAAAAACGTTTTTATACCCTTATAAGGGAGTATAATAACTATTATTGCCGAAGAATACCGAGTAATTTTAGCTATTATATATATAAAAGGAATTAACCCTTTTAAGTAATATACCTAATAGCTTAAGGCCTTTAAGTAAGCCTATACCTATAAACTATTTAAGGTTAAAGGGATATTTATAAGTAAAAACTTTTTTATTATAATAGAAACTTATTTAGCTTTAAGCTAGGCGAGTAAAGTATTATAAAACCTAATTTAAAACGATAAGCTAAGGGATATATTATTATCCCTCGAAAAGCTTAAGAAATAGTTTAAGGCTATTAAATATTAAAAATTAAGCTGTAAAAAGAAACCTATAATATTTTTAATACTTTAAAAAACCCTATCTATAAAATAAAAAGCGTTATAATAAGCGTTATAAAGTAGCGGAAGTAAAACTAAATATTATTACCTATATAAAAATAATAAGTAGGCTATATACCGATAGCCCCCGGAAAGGTATATTTTATTAAAATAAGCTATTAAAGGATTATTGCTATAAGCTTATAGCTAGAGCTATAATTTAATAACCCTTATACTTATAGCTAATATCCGGAAACGCTTATAGCTCGAAAAGTAAGCTAAGCTTTATATTTAGCTTATTAAAAAAAGGTAGTTAAAAAATAATTAAGCTAATAAGTAAAATAAAAAGGAAAAGAAGTAATAGAATTGCTTTTATCCCGGGGGGCTAAACGCTTTTTTTTAGAAAATATAAATTTCTAAGCCTTTTAAAATCTTTATTATAACTCGAGATATTTTATATTAATTATCTAAAAGCACCTTATTAGATAACTATAAAGCTTTTTATTTTATTAATACTTAAAATCTACTTAAATTTAAAACTTTTTACTTTACCGAGTATAAAGATTTTATAAAAATAGATATTACTTTTTTCCTAATTTTAAGAAAAGGTACTTATATATTTAAAAATATGCTAACTATTAAGAAAAGGCCTAATATTATAAACCTAATACTAATTAACATTATTATCGTTAAGGGATTTTATATAAATATTATTTCGGAAGCTTACTTAAGGGATAAGTCGAAAGCTTAATATCTTAAAATAAACTATACCCTAAGGTATAGATTGTTTAAAAAAAGCGTAATTCTAATAAAATTAAAATATTACTATAACCTAATCTTTATTAAATATAAGCTTATTTCTATCTATTTAAGCTTTTTACCGATTCTAATAAGTAAGGCAGGTATTATTATATTTATTACACCTATAATTCCGAGGTAAATATTTAAATAGCTTAAATTAATAAAAAAAAACTTTAAATACCTTTAGCACCTAAAAGCAGAATATTTAGGGCTAAAGGCTTTAAAGGCATTAATATAAGCAGCTCGAAAAGTAAAGATTAATAGTATATTACGCATTAAGTATAAAAATTATATAATAGCGTACGCTAAGCGTATTATATCGAGATAAGCCCCTAAAGACTATATAAAGCGCCTTTTCTAATAAATTTATTAGGATTTATTTAATTTCCTGTACGGTTTAGATAGCTTAAATTAGCTATTAATAATTAAGGATAAGTATTTTAATATATTCTTTTTAAAGCTATTAAGGATAAAAGAAGTAAAGGATATCTTTTCTATATTTAAAGATTTTATAAATATAGTAAGAGTTAAATATAGAATTTCTATTTATAAGATTTATTAAAATAACGAAACTATAATAATTTCGGAATATAATAATACGCTTTATAAGGTTTAATATAAAAATAAGGGTATTAAGGTAAATCCTTTATTAATATTTATTTATAAACTAAATAAAGCAATTAAGTATATTAAATAAAAGGCTATTATTAAATCTATTAAGATATATATAGAAGTAAACCTTTCCGAGTATTTTTAGCCTTAAGTATATATTATAGCAATCTATCTTTATAATAGATTATTAAGGTAATTTAAAGCGTAGTAATCTCCTTATAAAGCTTTAAAAAGATAGTTTATATAGTATTTCCGTTAATATACTTTTTATTAAGTTTATAAGCTTATAGCGGATTTTTACCTAAATTAAAGTAATACTTTTATTTATAGGTATTGAATATATCTATTATTAAAAGATTAAAAAATAAAGTATTATAGGTAGAATTTTAAAGTTTAATTATATACTTATATCGGGTATCTAATTAAATATACTATTTTAAATATTTATTAGATTTAGGTTTTAATGCTCGATAGGGTAATTTATATATATAATATTATATTTAATAAGGAAATTTTCTTTAAATTATATAAGGAAATAAAGCTGCTTAATATTATAAAACGAGATTAGCTGCTATTTAATATTATATAAAAAGAATAAAAACCGGAAGTAATCCTAATAAATTAAATACTTAAAATTAATTAAAATAAGAAGCTATAAAATATAAAAAGCTAACTAATATTAAAGCCTTTAAGTAAATAGCTTATAGGCTTAGGGATAAAAGGTAATAAATTGTAAGGATTATTAAGCCTAATAAATATATTAAAACTAATGCTATAACGCTCGGAAATGCCTTTTAATCCGGAGATTTAAACTTTAAAGAAAGGTAGGCATATTATAAAAGCAGAAAATAAATTAGCTAATAAGCCGGCTTAAATCTCGGAAATAAATATAAAAAGTCCTTCTTTAAAGAAAGGGCTTACCGGTAATACTATTATAATATATACTAATCCTCTACTATAAAAGGGTTTATTTAAAGTAAGTAGCTTTTAAATCTCTTAAAAAAGAAAGTAGTAGCTAGGCGTAAAGGTAAGCCGGCGCTAATAAAAACTACCGTTTAAAAGCGATAAAATTTTTACTATAATACTTTTTAAAGATAAACTAATTAACGTCCCGGGAGCTTATAAATAGTTATATTTTTTTAATATTTTCTTACCTAATTAATAAAAGGCTTTAAATAAAAATAACCGAGTATATAAAACTTTATATATAATACTCTTTACTATTATATAATAGTATATTATAGCTTAAAAAAGTATAAACCTAATTATAAAAAGTAAACTATATAAAAGTAAGCTATAATAACTATTACCGGATAAATAGAGAAAGCTTTTTAGCTACTTAGCTATAAAACTTTTTAAAGATATAGTATATTAAAAACTATATACCTAAATTTAAATAAAAGCGTAATAAAAGATAGAAAAAAGCTTTATAAAAGGGAAAATACTCCTACTCCGGTAAATATTTATATATAAATAGGATAAGGATAGATTTTTAAAGTATAGTAAAGCTTATCTCTATATATATAAAGATTTATAATTATTTAATACGCTTTAAAGTATATACACTTTTACACTCGCTATAAAGTCTTTTTAAATAGCTATAGCTATAGCTGCTTATTATAATCTGGAAATTAAATAATTCGATATAATAAATATATTTTTAAATATAAAGCTTAATAGAAAATTAATATTTTATAAGCTCTTAAAAAGATTTAAGAAGCTAGGAAAGTGCCTTAAGCTATTTAGCGCCTTATATAGGCTAAGAAACGCTTTATTTCTCTGGTATAAAGAATTTATATTAATATTTCGGAAGCTTAGATTACGCTTAAGCCTAAAGGAAAACTATCTCTTTTAAAATAAATAGAAAACTATAATAATAATTTTCTTTATCGATAACTACTTAATTCTCTATTATAAAAACTATTAATCGGAAGCTTAAAAAGTAATCGATAGCTTAAAGCAAGCATATAAGATTAAAAATTAAAAAGATGCTAAATAATATCTTAAGGTATATATCTTATAAAACTAAAAAGCCGGAAGGCTCTATTTAGTATATAACTTATATATCGAGAAAATTATTAAGCAATTTAGCTTAACTAAAGATCTATTTCTAAATATCCCGATTCCGGTAATCCCGCTTAAAAAGTTTAAAGAATAAGCTATAAAGCAGAAGATAAAAGTATATTAAAAATAAATAAGCTTAATTCTCTATATTATAATAATAATTCGAGCAGATATAGCTTTTATAGCTGCTTAATTATCTATATTTTTACTAAATCCCGGACCTAAATATATAGCTACGGCTAATTAATATATTATATATTTATATATTACGTGCTTTTTAGCTATTTAATATAGCAGCCGGAAGCTAAAAGCTTTTATTTTCGCTATAAATACTTCTTTTACCGATAATAAAAAAATTAAATACTTAACTTATAAATATATTATAATACTTTATAGCAGTTTAATTTATTAAAGAGCTGCTTAATAAGATATAGTTACTATATTTATAATTAAGGTAAAGCTTCTAAATATAGTATATATAGGAAAGAAGCTTATAGCTTTAAAAAAGCTATTTAAAAATCTAGCTTTAAACTTAAAAAGTATATAAAAGCTTTTTAATAATAATAATTAAATAATTTAGCTAATTATAAGCAATTATAGGAGAATTTCTATAAAGCTTAAGTATATTAATATCTATAATATATAATTAAGATAAGAGTATATAAAAGAATCTTTCTAAATTAAATATCTTTCTACCGAGCTTATACTAGCAGATAGCCTTATAAAGGCGCTTTTTAAGGCTTAATTCGAGTATTTTAAATATACTTTAAATTTATATAATATAAAGGGTATATTTAAATAAGTATAAAAATTTTAAATTTATTAGGATAAAGCCCCCTAAACCGAAAACTAAATACTATAATAAACCGCGCCGAAAATTTAATTCTTAAATATAAGGTTTATTAGCGTATAAAAGCCCTTTTTAAGCATATCCTTATACTTAATATATAATATAGCACCGCCCGTAAGCTTATTCTCCTTCTTATTATTATTATTCTTCTACTTATTTAAAGACTTAGCCTTAAAGGGCTGCTCCTTTTTAAGCAGCTCGGGATGCTCCTTAAAAAGGGCGCATATAGTAGATCGCGCTTTAATAATCTCCTAAAATAAAATAATTTATTAAAAAAAATTAACTTTTTAAAAGAATAATAAAGCAATATACCTTTTTAAGGGCCTTAGCCTTAAGCAATAAAATTAAGTTTTATATAGAAGTATATATAGTAAATAAAAGGTATAGATACTAATATCTTAAGAAATACTATATATAATAGTTAATATAGCCCTTATACTTAAAATAGGTATTATTTAAGCGGCCGGATAAGGTAAAGCGTATATAGAGCAGATAAGGTATCTCTTATTAAATACCTATAATAAGTAGGGTAAAAACCTTCTTATACTATTATATTAATAATTAGCAATGCTTATATAATATAGGGCCTTTATATATAAAGTATATAATAATCTTACACTACTTTTTTTTCTTTATAATAAAACGGCGAAATAATAGATTACCTTTAATATAGGATTTTAAGATTATTAAAATAGTATTTTTAATACTTATTACTTAAAAATTGCTTATAATAAAAGTAGGATTAGCCGGAATCGATTTATTAGAGAAGCTTTTCTTTATAAAAGACTTATTAAATAAGCTTACCTTACTTTTATTTAATATTAAGCGCAGGCTAAGGCGTTTTATCTTTTTAACCGGCTTTTCCTATATAAATTATTAGCTACCGGGCTTTTATATATAATAAAATAAGTATTATATATACTTTATTAGCGGTTAAGGTGGTAAGCTAAGCGCTTTTAAAGTAAGGTATTATACTTATATATATATATATATATATATATATATATACGCGCATTTATAAACCGTATATATTAAAGAAAAGGTATTAGCTATTTAAAATTAAGAAAGGAAATATTAAAAAGTTTATAGGTTTAAGTTTTTATAGGAAATAAAGTACCTAAAAGGTATATAGCAGTTGCTATTAATTTTATTATATTTATTTAAAAGCTTTATTATTTCTATTATTATTTATTTAGGCGCTTAATTAATACTGCGATTATATAGAATACTATAATAGTAAGCCTATAATACTTTATTTAGATAATTAGCTATTATCTAGGGGGTATATTATAAGCTTGGGGCTTTACTATTATAGGGCTCTATTCTTTTATAAATATAGGCTTTAGAAGCTTACTTTCTATAGTGTGAATAATTAGTGAACTTACTTTATTCGATTTGCCCCGCTCGGAAGCGTAATATATATATTGAAGGAGCGTTATCCGTCCCAGGGGCGCCTCATTCTTCGCCTAGCTCGCTTTCTTCTTGAGTATGGTTATTCGTCGTGCTAAGGAGCCCGGCCCACCGGGCAGGGTTGGACTCGTGAAGCACTGAGTTGAAGGCGGCTCGGCGAGCCTCCACTGCGCGGGCGGAGACGGAAGTCACTTGCGAGTCGACAAGATGACTGTTGTCTTCGTCGGTGGTCTCATCGAGCGACCCTGCGCTGTCCACGGGTCCGGCGCTTTCTACGAAGCTGCCAAAGCTCCTTTTTAGCGAGCTTCCTCGTATGTGTTGCGTGGCCGCACTTTGGCTTTCTTCCGATTCCTCAAGAGTGAAATCTATGACCTCATGTTGCCTGTTGGCCTCTTTTCCATCATGAGGCTCGTCCCCGATGTCATGGTCTTCGTTGGCAACCGGGGCGGTGGTCGCCTGGTTCGCTACTGCCTTCTCGTGGTGTTGGGAAACCTCACCAGGCTTCACATTCCGGATAGGAGACGATGCGTCAGCAATTGGAGATGACACCCCAAGGACTGGGGATGAATGGATGCGAGACTCGGCAGAGGTCTGGGTCTCCCGCTGATCCATTTCCTTGATGTCTAGCTCTTTAGCCATTTGAGCCATGTGCTTGTCATGGTCGAAGGCTTCCCCCGAGCAGTGCTCGCCGAACAAGCCCTCAATAGTGACGCCTAATATCAGAGTTAACTCAAACCACTCAGGTCAGAAGTGCAGGGTCTATGTACCCTGTCTTATCCAGCGGACTGTATCGACTGTGCAGGGCCATATGTCTTTCGGCCTCAACTCCGAGATCAAGTGACATAACTCTCCATATGAGGAATGACGAGAATATGGAAACCTGATTCTGTTGGTCAACGTTGTGGAGGATCTGTGACCTCGATTCTCCTCAGCGGCGGCCAAAAGAGACCGATATACTGTTCGTAGATCATTTTCATCATCCTTGTCCGATTCGTCCTCTTCGACAAGAGTCAGCACGATGGGATGCTGGCCAGAGATGGCACTTGTCAAGAAATCCTGTAGCAGGGTTTTGGTGTCCTTGGCCATGTTTTGATCCTTTCTCGCACTGCGTGAAATTAGTATTCTGAATTTTATTGTGTGCCCTGACCGCCTACCTCTCGCGCCATTGCCGCAGATCTTCAACAGCCAAAACGACATGATCTGTATCTTCCAGGTCTCCAGCTCCGCCACCGATACCGACCTCGACCATGTCATTCTTATCGCGAAGATGAGCAACAATAGGCGTGATCCAGACGACATTCCCTGGTGAAGTCTTTTGCATCATTGGGCAGCCGGAGCCCTTCTCGCAGCTGTGCAACCGGACATCTGGATCCCGTGTTAAACATCCAGGATGGGCACGATTTCCACAAGAAAAGCCAACCAGAGCTGGGCTTTCGGGGCTCAGGTGGTGGTATTCATCCTCGAGCCTCACTCGAAGGGACTCGTAGACCTTCATTTTGTAGTCATCGACATGTATCTAAATGAAGATATCAGCACTGGCCGAGGAAAAGACTGGGACATCGTGATCCGCATACCCGGGTATTTAGAGCCTTGGCCAGCGCAATCCATACATCCTCATAGCCGTAGGTCCAGGCCGAGAAGTAGAAGAAGGTATCTTTAGGATGCTCGGCTACCTTTTCGAGGAGTTCGCGCAAGCCGTCGGCCTTTGTCTGAAACTGGACGTCCTCCGTAAAGCTTGTGTCCAGGTAAATCTTGTCCAAAGTTTTCAGTTGTCTTTGATTTCGTCCCATCGAGTATTCAACCATGCAAGGGTTTCGAAGCAAGGCTTCGACGTGCCAAGGTTCGCTCCTGATGTCTCCGGTGTACAGGACAGCCTTTCCATTTCCCTCAAAGACTAATGATTCAGAATGAATCTTTTGAGTTAGGAGAGAGCATCACTTACGAAACATTACAGCTCCCGGGCAGTGGTTCGCATCCAGTAAAGTGACACGCACGGTGTCGTTTGGGCCAAGTTCAATGTTTGTTGGTGTGTTCATTGGGAGAGATTTCTGAGTGGCGTTAGCCTCTGACAACGGGTCACATCCAAAAGGCAAGCCTCACTAGACGATTCTTTTGATGCTTGTAGGTGACCTCCTCCACCTCCAGAATGCCTTGGGCAAAGTTGAGGCGGGATGCCTTTCGTTGCAGCTTCAATAGCATGGCCCTTGTGGCGGCCGAGCAGTAGACAAAGCAGCCTCTGTATGTGTCAAGTCCAGCCAGATGGTCGCTGTGGATGTGGCTGAGGAAGCACGCCAGCGGAGGATCATTCACGACGCCTCGGAAGAAATCCACCGTGCGTGCGTTAGAGGAAGCGCTTGAGCAAGAGGGGGAAAGTATGCTCACCTCTAACCCCGGGGAACTCCCTGATGATGCCGTCGAAAGTGGACATGATGAAAGGAACCTAGAGCAGTAAGGGAAGCTTTGGAGTCGAGCTTGAACAGCAGACTGGGAAGGTGAAGATCGCAAATCAGATACGATTCACGGACGTGAACGGTCGTGACGCGTTGAAGGGTTTGAGTGGCGGCGTTCTCATGGCAAAAGTCCGACAGTAATATGAAGACCCTGGCAAGTAGAAGAATGTAGCAGCAGGCTCATACCAGTTTGAACGGTAATATGAGGAAATTGAACGGAAGTGAAGACCCCATGACTGTTGTCTAGGTGCTCTGGGTTGCGAGCAGTGAAGGCCTGCCTGCCTGTTCAGGGCGGATGACCCTCAACTCAGGGTTCAACCCTCAGCGGAAGTAAGAGCCACCTGGGTGGGGGAAGGTACCCCGGGACGGGGGGGGGGGGCCTTGCGTCTGGTCTCACAATCGTGCCACCGTCTTGTGTCCTGGTCATCTACGCCCGTATGTTTATTCGACTCCAGTCAATTGTGAATGCGGGACTTGAATTTTACTGACACCAGAAGCTCCTCATGTCCGCTGAACCTATGTTCCAAGTGGAATACCAATGAGACATATCCTCCACGGACTTACCACCAAGACGGAGATAAGCAGTAGCCGGACTTGGCAAAGCGAACGACTTACTTTACACATGGAAGTAGGACAAAACACGGAGGACTGCATCGCCGCCTAATTAGACCATTAGTCCAGGATGTAAGACTACAAAGATGGCACTGAATGCAGAAGCTGTGGATGCGCTCGCAAGAATCCTCCACTCATCACAAGACTACCCCTTTTCAAAGCAAGGGCAGCAATTCATCATCAACCTTGCTGGTCTCCGAGGGTGGCAGGGGCGGCGAGGCGCACAACGCTTCTGCGGAGACGGATGTTACCATGAGGGAGCTGCAGGGGGCTATCGCGGAGGCCGTTATTGTCCCCGCGGTGGATGTATCCAGGGAGGATGCGTTGGCTCGGATGCGGCCCTTCTTGGTCAACTTCTTGCTCTCTGAGAACAGGGGCTCGAACAAGAAGGCTGTGTCGGGGTTGGGTTGGCAGCCGAAGGAGGCGGGTGTCTTGGACGAGATACGGAATGGTTCGTATGTTGACCTTGCGGAGCCTCTGGGTAAGGGCGAATGAGCCAGGCGGCACATGGTCAAGGGAAATGCAACATGAATGCGAAGGGTCACGCTGCGGTCTCAGTATCTAATAAAACATTATCATCTCTTTCTAGTCCTATTGAAGGACAAGGTTGTCATGCAGAATCATGTACGGTGGCAAGATTGCCTTATATAATATACAGAATTTACATCCAACGTTTAATCGCCTCTTGCCCTGGCGGTCGTGGACGTCGTCACGACCTTCTCAAGATCGCGCTCTCCTGCGGGCTCGCCAACATGCTTCGGCTTCTCGGTGAACTTCTCAAGCTCGTTCATCGACTCCTCGGTCTTGTTGTACCTGCTGTACAGCAACCAGAAGATGATTCCAGCAGCGAAGCAAGAGACCGCCAGCCCGGTGTACATCCAGAGCAGCTTGGGGTCGACGGCGGTGGGCGAGAGGGCGATGGAGAGGGCCGAGCCGAAAGCGCTCGTGAGGAGGAACAGCGACATGATGAAGGACTTCATGTTGGCGGGTGCCTTGGTGAAGGCGTACTCCAGACCGGTGATACTGGCAAAGATCTCAGAGAGACCGATGAGCAGGTAGGCCGGGGCCTGGATGGCGACGTGGATGTTGTTGGGAGCGTAGGTGCCGTCAGACTGCAGGGCTGCCGGGCAGGCGGCGGGCGCGTCGAAGCAGGGCCCCGAATTGTAGATCATCTTCTGCACGCCGGCTGCGTACGCCATCGCGCCGGCGGCGAGCATGAAGCCCCAGAAGATACGCGTGATCGGCAGCATCTTGAAGCCCATCTTGTTCAGTGCGGGGTAGAGGAGGTAGTCGCAAATAGGGATGAAGATGATGATGGTAATTGGGTCCCAATTCTGCATCAGATCATTGGGAATTCCGTGGAGGTTCATCTGGCCGGCTTGCGAGATGAAGTTGTTGAGCATCTGGCTGTAGACCACCCAGTAGATCGGGAAGAAGAGGAACACTTTGCAGGCAACCAGGGCTCGCTTAACCTCCTCAACGAAGACGCTGTCCCAGGTAATGCTGTATTTGCGGCCGTTGCTGAGCTCCTCCTGGTATTCGGGCTTGGCGGCGTCGTAGTTGCCCTTGTGGGTGATGGCGATCCACATGATCTTGAATGCCTTGGGAATGATACTGCCTTGGGGAGGGCGCAGCTTGTACTTGGACTTCCCGGCAACGAGCACTCCGACACCGACGATGAACATCAGGAAAGGAAGGAGGTAGGCGGCCCAGAAACCAATATTGGCCTCGAGCTCGGTAGTGGCAATGCTGGAGAGACTGCCGATGTTGATCATCATGTAGAAAATCATGTAGATTCTCCTGATGGTCGCTGCGGGGTCCACAATGACCCTCTCCCCAGACTTGAGTGTCTTCACGTAAGGCACCGTGTTGTCGTACTGCTCTGCAATCAAGGGCGAGACGTTGGACTTGATGCCCCCAGTGCCCAGACCAATGACAATCATCGCCGCGATGAGGCCTCCCAGAGCGGCGCCATGCTCGATAGCAGCAGGCAGAGAGGTCAGGAAGAGAATGAGGTTGCCGACCATGTAGATCAGGGCGGAGTAGAAGATGGTCCAGTACTTTCCGAGGTACTGGTCACTGATGATTGCGCCAAGCACGGGGGTCACGTAGCACCAGAACTGGAAGAAATCCGTCAAGCCTGGGGTGGTTTCGTTAGCGTACAACGGCCGAGAAGGATGCGTTTGGGTTGCGGCAAGGGTTGCGCACCTGTGGCTCCGGTCTGGCCCAGGCCAATGGCTCCGGGGAGACTGCCGCCATAGCTGTTCTCGATGTAGTTCTGGAATGGACCGGAAAGACCGTAGTAGGTGAACCGCTCGCAAAGCTCGACGACACAGACGAGGAATGCAGACCAGGGCAGCTTGTCGGAGACCTTGCGCAGGGTCTGCTTCTCCTCGTCGGTGGGCTCGTCTCCATCAGCCGTCATGATGGCAACGTCCCCAGAAATGACTTTTCCGTCGGTGACTGGCTCGATGCCACCTGCCATGTCCTTGCGGTCCTTCGCGTCATGGACACGAGGCTCAACTTCGGTAGCATGGAACCTGCACGTCCTCATTAGCTACTCGGTGTTTGATATTCGATCTTGGTGTACTTGGTACGTACTCGGCTGCACTCGATTCGTGGTCCATGGTGGGAGCAGTGTTGCACGACCGTGCGTGAGTAACTAGATTCCCAGATTCCAAGAGACACTACTGAAGTCGATCTGCTGTAAAGTTTTTGGATGGCACTTCAGCACCTGGGCGAGAGGTGAGTTTCCAGGGGCAGCGAGCGACAGGCACACACAGTCAAGAGGGAGCGAGTGAATGAGGAGCGCGCGTGAGTGTTTCAAGGCCCGTACATATAAGAGAAGCAAGACCCAAGAGGCAAAAAAGAAGTGGACCCCCTTTATCAGTGGTGGAGGTAATACTCGCGCATAATTTTTACCTCAGCTCGAGCTCAGTCGGGCGTACCCCGGGGATATCTCCCCAAGGCAGCCGATGGTCATGCCATTAGTGTCTGGTCTGCAGGCACAGCTCAGACGGCTTAGGGGAATGCAGCAGGTGGGTGGTTGTGGGTGGTTGTGGCGAGCAGGGCAAGTCCCTGGGCCCCACGTAGCAGATCAGTCATAAGATGCTGGCATCCCGGGGCCGACTGCAACGGCGGCGAGACTGGCCCGCAGCTGAGCGAGCTGAGCAGTCACCAATGTGTACCAATGCGGCAGGTGGAAAGCAGTGGTTGAGGTTGATCGTTTCTCGATTCAACAGGTCGCTAGGCCCTGCAACAAAACGACGGCGGGCGCATCGTACAGTATTTACCCGCGCACTCCGTGTCGCGTAACGTAGCACGCATGCAGCATAGCACAGTCAGAAAGTACAAGCGATAAATTTTTGGCGGACGTGAGTGAGATGGACCGAGGCAGTGGAGAGTCATTTGCAGGCCGGAACCTTGCCGAGTGGGTGTCAAGGAAAGCGTTGGATTTCCCATGACGAGGTAGCGTGGAAAAGCTGAAAGGGTGCGAGGCTTACCCATTCGTAACGTGTGGGCTAACGATGCTCCTGCTATTACAGTAGGCGGGAGACACCGGTGTTCGTTTCATGCGAATCGTGTTCTAGCCTACAGCACTCGGCCCTCGGGAGTTCGCGGGACCTGCTATGTCGGGATTGACCGAGGCGTGATGGTGTCTGGGCTCTCTCACTCTGCCCAGCCCAAGATCCTGAGGGCTCTCGCCAAGTCTGTCTTGCCTCCTCTCCACATGAGTGAGTAGTCTAGTACAAGGTTGTGATTGACCATGTTGTAGCCGAGTACTACAGCACACTGCACTACACTACACCCCAATCGTGGTCTCGTACAAAGCCAGACAGCCACACCTGCTGACTTGCCGTCGGACCGCACCGAAACCAAGAGATGCCGACGCCTTGGCTGCCTTGGCTTTCAGAGCCGCATTCAGCATCGTCGGCCATTTTGGACGCGCTCCACTGTGGCGTCCCCACGCAGGCACGCTGCCAGGGCTGCTCGGGGCAGCTAGCGCCTGGCCACCCGCTGGACAGCTGCAGTAGCAGAGCAGCGAGCAGCTCCTAGGGTCTGCCCCCAAGACTCTGGGGTTCCGGAAAACCTGCTTGTAGGCTCCAGCGCTCGCGTGCTCGTACTTCTGCCGATCTCGGCCCTATTTGCCCCATTGGCCTGCCCCATTGGCCACAAACTCATGCACGAGTCCGACAGTCAATTACCAATCAGCCCAACCAGCAGCATGGCCGTGGCCTCGTCCCCTTCGCAGATTCCTGCAAACAGGCTGAAACCAAACCTGACTGGTGCACAAGAGACACTCCTGGCCATCCTCTACTCGCGTGCTCTGGATGCCAGATCGGCCACGCCGATCCTGGGCGATCAGTTTGCCGTGCGACTCGTCGACCAGCTCGACTACGACTTCTCGAAGCTGCGCGTCATCTCGCTCAAGGCAGCCGCGATTGCTCTACGTGCGAAATGCCTAGATCAGTGGGCGGCCGAGTTCCTCCAGCAGGCCCAGCATGATGGCGAACCTGTCACGGTCCTCCACCTGGCCGCGGGGCTCGACACGCGGGCGTTGAGGCTGCAGGAACACTGCACACAGAATGGACCGCACGTCCGTTGGGTTGACGTCGACCTGCCAGACGTGGTCGATGTGAGACGGAGACTTTGCCTACAAGAACCGGATAGCGAAAGCATACCGTACGAACTGGCCCGTGCTGACGTGACGGACAAGCTCTGGCTGGCGAAGCTCCGACTCCCGCGCGACCGGAAGACTCTCGTTGTGTTCGAGGGCCTGTCGATGTATCTGCAGCCAGCACAGGGCCGTGCGCTCATCGAGCACTTGACAAGTTATTTCGTCAAGGCAGGGAATCAGATGGCATTTGACTGCTTCAACTGGATCCCGTTGATGGTGCAGAGGTTCGAGCCCATCGTGACCAGCACAGGGTCGAGCTTTTCCTGGGCCATCAACGACCCCAAGGAGCTTGAAGGGTGGCATCACGGACTGCACCTGAGGGACGAGATCTTGCCTGCAGACAACCCTGAGAATGTCCGGCTTCCCACCGTGATGAGACTTCTCTGCTGGGTAGTCTCCTGGACTCCAGGACTGCGGACTTCGGCCAGAAATCTCAGATACGAATGGTAATGTTGGAACTTCTCGGGGAAATGCGTATATTAGACTGTTGGGACCCGCCAAAAGGGTGCTTTTCCCCTCAGAGACAAACCCTTCATATCCTGTAGAACATACAAAGAAACCCCCTTCATGAACAATTTGCGACCTGGTCGCTTTTGTAAGCCCATCACAAGAGCTCAACACCGCTTGACGACCTGCGCGGGTAAACATAAGGCCAACAAGAAAAGGAGCCTATCCTTCTAATGTCTGACAATGACGATGTAAGTACGCTATCCATGCCTAGCCGTTTGGGCGTCCCGCTGAAAATTATAGGCCGCTCCAGCCGCGGCGTCTGTCTGATCGGAGATGAGATAAGAGAGCATGACACCTGCAGCGCTCAGTGCTGTGCTGATGCCACTGTTCTCCCACAAATGACATCCCCAAAACAACCCCAACACTTCACCACGCCATCAGCCCACTCCTCTTCTTAGCAAGCGGGTACAGCAGCAACGCGGCCAGAGAGGGGCCCATGGCGATGCTGATGCAGATCTGGATGACCTGCAGCAGGATGGGCACGGCGTCGAGCTGGAGCTCGCCGAGGGGGAACGCCTGGTTGTTGGCGGTGGTGTTACGCACGATGGCGTCGGCCGTCTTAAGGCTCGCCGCCACGATGCCCGTGTTGGCGAGACCCGACGGCACTTGCACGATCATGGCCGGCACCATGCCCGCGGCCGCGAGGGCGAACCCCTGCGACGCGCCCAGGCCGATACTGCGGCTCCTGCGGTTGCTGATGTTGCCGCCCCTGCCCCTGCCCTGGTCGTACAGGACGTGCTCCACGCGCCAGCCGAACTTGGAGTAGAGGTTCCCCAGCAGGCCGATCACGAAGCCGCCGATTGTGTGGTAGATGGTGGAGGACCCGTGGAAGAGGTCCACTGAGAGGAAGTTGACTAGGTAGCCCATGAAGGAGATGAAGACTATGCCATATATGCGGTGTTAGTCAGCGATTGATCATGGCTACAGCGTCACTTCTTCTTGGGAGAGGGGAGGAACTAGAAAAGTAGCAGAGCTGGGAATCGCTTACGCTGGGATTTGCCTCCACTTAGCTCGGCTAATAATAGCGACCTGGACCGAGAAGAATGGCACAAAGAACAGATTCCACCGCCGGTCAATCAGGTTCCCGCAGCGAGGGTTGCTGACCGCGTCATAGTCCATGTAACCGTACAGCGTCGAACCGATAGCGATCCCATAAGCGAGGAGGAGGGAGTAGATGAGGGCGTACATCATCCTGGAGCCGCCAGTGACAATGTTCTTGGTCATGATCTCGAGCGCGGCGCTGGTCATCCAGTAGCCGGGCATGAGCAGGTTGATGGAGCACTGCGTCAGCCGTCGGCGCCCGTGGTGAAGCCGAGCATGCGGCCGATAGAGGACATGACGACGGCGGCCGTGACCTCGGAAGATGAGCGCGCACAGCGGGTGCGACGGCGCGAACTTGGGCTGCATGACCCCGAGCAGGCTGCCCGTGATGAAGGCGACGGGCAGGTCGATGAAGCGTGCGCGGTACGCGAACGGCGCGATCCCGACGGCCGCGAAGCCAAAGATCATGAACATGAACCACACGTTGTGCCCGTCGTCGCGCCGCTCGATCCCGTCCAGCCGGTGCAGGCCCTCGTGGACGGACCGAAATGCGCGAGTGCTGCACGTGCTTGTACACCTCGTGCGCGTCCAGCATCTTGCCGACGTGCGTCCCCGCCCCCTGGACCAGCTTCACCTCGGTGGGTTGGTAGCCGTGCTTGTTGTCGTCGCCGCCGTCCGGGCCGTCGAAGGCGATGATTATGTTGTCCGGGACGTAGAGGATGTACACCTCCATGTCCAGGGCGCGGGCTGCCATCTGGATGTGTGGCACGATCCTGTGGGTGGGCGAGCGGTGGACCAGTGTGGCCTTGCACAGCTTGGTGATGTAGCGGCGCCTGGTCGGTATGTCGCATTGTTCCTCGGAGAGTGTGATGAAGACCTCGTCCTTTGCACCGGTTCCAGTCGGCAGCGTAGGACTCCAGATGTCCTCATTGGCGGCATAGGCTGATTGTCTGCCGAGTGCGTGGAGAACCGATATGTTGGGTACCCTAGGGTAGTTTGTTCTGCCGCTGACGCCGCGGCGATCATATGGTTAATCGCCGAACACCGAGTTCCTCGGGCTCTGATACCATCCGCTCTCCATTGGCGGTGCATCGCGGATGGTCGGGCTGTCATTGAAGGACACCTGCGTGTGACCGCCGGAGGCAGATGGGCCAGCTCTGCCTCCGGGTCGACTACCATGCCAGCTCTCTTGTCTCCGTCTCTCGTCATATCTTTGACCAGGAAATCTCTTACTCCCCGCACAAAGGCCTAGAGTCTGCTGGTTGGGGAGGGCATATGATGATGTACCGTCAAGGCGTATGATAAATATGAGGAAGCGCGCTGGTCGAGGTCTTGGGCATCTGTTCTGGGCTTGAGAACAGAGCGCAGACGGCAGCGAGTATGTCTGAAACTATGAGAGTCCTTTTCTCAACACCCAAAATAGAGCAGACGGAGTTTGAGCGGTAATTGCAATGTTGAAGCCAAGAGCCTCAGTGTAGAGAGATGGCAAGTCTCACTTGTCTTGGCAGGGGTTTGTATTGATAGATCTGCCTCTCGCAGAGTTCATCTCGATCCTCCTAATACTATTCCAAGTTGCCGGCGGCGTGGCAAGACTATGTGACCGAGCTCAAAGCACTTGGCAGCCTCGCCTCTTAGATACCAAGACTGGCAAAGTGTTGCGTGTGATAATGCCGCGGGATGTTAAGAGGCCGCCACTCGGCGGCCTAGACGTGCTGACGATCCAGGAGTGCAAGGAAAATCTCTAGCGCTTTGCTTCACAAGCATTTACAAAAATACGCATGTCTTCCTCGACGCCTCTAATTTCCCAGGCACTACTTTTTATTTCGCCGCCTCCGTCATGAGTGATATCAGAATAAGTATTTCAAGACTATGGCGCACAAATTCCTCCGACTGACACGAACTTTGACTCAAGGAGATGGGAAGTATACTTATTCTCAACATCGCAAGCTTGGTGGTTTCATCGCCAAGTCTGGATCGCTGACAATGGTGTAGCGGCCACATGGAAACGAGGAAGCCGAGTTGCGTCTGTAGTGTATAGTACCGAGGCCAGGAATGCTCGTACATACGAGTCAACGCACAACACTATCACATGAGCTCACTGGCGGTCGAACAAGCCCATGCAAAGGAAGTCATCAGAGTCTCGGCCCAGCCCTTCGAGATTTAGCGGGAGGTTCCGAAAGGTGACATTCGCACATAAGGAAGTCAGCATTCAAACAGCCGCTTGACCTGAAATTTCCGTGATACGGCCGTATTTTGCCTACCTAGGTAGGAAACCCTGCCAGCACCTGCGGATGGCTCACATCTCCTGTATCGGGCTTGTCGTGTTCATCTGGGTTCAAGCACCCAGAGACATGTCGGGCAAGCGTAGACGGGACTTTGGGAGGACACCTCGCCGGCTCAAATCACAGCCGGCGTGGTGTAAATGATGATTGTAACGATGAGCCTCACCCGTCGAAGGTTGGAAAATGGAAAGCAAGCCTATGTGTATATCCGCGTCAAAGTGTTGGTGCGAGCGCGGTTGACTCGCATTCCGTACATGGAAGATGCAATCATACATTCAAATCCCAGCCCTGCACATCGTCGCTAGCTGAGTATTATGCACGCAGACGAAGGCTCTCTTCCCGAACTCGAGAAAGCTCGATGGAACGAGTCTGTGAGGCTGCATCCAACTGCCGTTGCTGCCGAGCGTCTTCTTCCTGTCGTGTCCTTTCGAGTCCAAGAACAGTCCCTTTTGTCTCTGAACTAAGATGGTGAGCGCGAACAAAAGCATTTGATATCAGCGATACTCCAGCAACCACCACGCACTGTGCAAGAACGATCGATTAGCACAAGGCTTACTTTATCTTTCTTCAACGACCTGTCATTGCCAAATTGTGATTTGAACAGCACTCACCATGATCCACACTGCACGCAGCGCCTTGAAATATGCGCGTCTTACAATATCCTGCACATCATACGGCAGAATCCGAATCAAATTCACACTTGCAGTAGCGTGTTCGCCGTTGAAATGAGCGGCAAGGTCTGGGCCGATCTGCGCAGCCAGCCCATTGTTTTCTGCCACCATCTGGCCCTGAAAGATGACGCCGCCGACAACGACTATGATGGCGGTAGATATAGACCGTAGAAAGCTCATGGTCGAGATGACAGCGGCCGTGTCCAGCGCCGTTGCCGTCGCTTGTGCAACAAGAAGCGGCGGCTCCATATTGAAGCCAACCCCTACCCCCGTGATGATTTGATATATGACAAGCTTGGTGATGTTTTCCTCAAATGCGAGGTTGGTAAACAGCCCAGTGCCAAGAGTGAGGAGAACCTGGGCTCCGTACATTATTGGAAGATATATGCCCGTGTTTTGGATAAATATCCCGGTGCAGGCGGCGGCAAGCGAGCTGGATACGATGAGTGGAAGAAGATGGACCCCAGACACCAAGGCGTTGGCCCCTAGCACCGACTGCGAGTATAGTGGAAGGTAATAAGAGCAGGGTTGCAATCCACTACACTACACCCACTAGGTCTATTAATGGGATATAAATGTAAATATTTCGGCTTTAGTATAAATGTAGTATAGTATATAGACCTTTAGTATAGTGTAGTAAGCTTAAATGTATTATAGTATACCGTATATTGCGCCTCGTAAGGTACATACCAAATTTAGGTGTATACCTCACAACGGCTTACTTCTTACATACATACGCGATAGGGGGGGGTAAATTAATTTATATTGGGTTTAGTTAGTTAGTTGCTTAAAGCTATCGCCAGAAGGGCGATAGCTATAGGCTAATCTAGGGGAGGCGTTTCGGCCGGATTATCTATCGGGCCGAAAGGGCCGTATCAATAAGGCCGAGAGGGCCGTATCGATAAGGCCAACTGCTTTTAATAGTTACGTAACTCCCGGCTTATATAACGGAGGCAGGCTTCCACAATGCTTATTTTAATTGCGCATTGCGCATAGTGAGGCGTATACCTTAATTGTTAATGCACCTTACGAGGCGCAATACAGGGTCTATAGCTAACATGCCTCCCAACACCCAGACCATCATAAAACT
Source organism: Diaporthe ilicicola (assembly GCA_023242295.1). Lineage (NCBI taxonomy): Eukaryota > Fungi > Ascomycota > Sordariomycetes > Diaporthales > Diaporthaceae > Diaporthe > Diaporthe ilicicola. The sequence goes on along the minus strand of JALPVH010000191.1, from coordinate 9,446 downwards.
AATAATTTTACACTCTTGTCCACTACACTACACCTACTGGGCTTATCAGTGGAGTAAAATGGGCTTTAAAATGCCCTTAGTGTAATAGGTGTAATGGGCGAGTTTATACCCACTACACTACACTAAGTATAAACAGTATAGTGCTTTGCAACCCTAAATAAGAGACACCGATCAAGACAGAGAAGTTGCAAACGTAGACAAGATAGGCCGCTACCGTCGAGCCATTCGAGAATAGCCGCAACGGGACCACGGGGTTCGGTGCTAGCTTCCATTCGTTGAGGAGGAAAAACCCCAATACAACAGTGCCAAAGGTGATGAGACAGATGACAGCTGCTGATGACCACGGGAACGTGGCGCCCCCAAACTCCAGGCCGAGAAGGACCATCAGAGCAGATCCGACGATGAGCAAGCTGCCGGTCCAGTCGACAGCTTTCAGGCCAGATAGAACAGGGATGTTGGGCACAGGCAGTTTGAGGAAGAGTAGCTGGGCGACAAATACAAGGGCACCGATTGGCACTGGGGTAAAGGAGGGCATTAGTCAATACTGTGTCCTAGCAAGGTGAAACGAAAACTGGCCTCTACGTTGAGGAAGATGAGACTTACGGTTCATCCAGAAACACCACCTCCAGTGAACCCTGGTGGTGAACACGCCGCCGAGGATCGGGCCGACTGCTGTCCCAACGGCCCACATGATGGATGTGATGGCGAGATAGAGACCGCGGTCTCGCATCGAAAAGCTGTCGCATATGATTGTGTTGACCAAGATGCCCATGCCGCTTGCACCGATCCCCTGAACACCGCGGCCGGCGATGAAGGCATCCATGTTGGGGGCAAGCGCGCACAAGAGGCTTCCGGCGAAGAAGAAGGCCTGGGCAATGAGCATGATGGGTTTGCGACCCCAGATGTCAGCCACAGAACCCCATACCGGTGTCACAGCTGTGCTCCCCAGGATGAATGCTCCGCCGACCCAGATGTAGCCTGATGAGGACTGAAGATCGGCGGCGATTGATGGGACGGCCGGGGTGACCATTGTCAGGTCCAGCGACGAGAGCAACACAGATAGACAGAGGGGCACCATAGTCAGAGCGATCGCCGCTCCGGACGGTTTGTTAGCGAGCCTCTGGTGCTGGGATACAGTTGTTGTGGGGGGCTCGCTGTCAGCGGCATCGTGTCGACTATCGCCGCTAGGGTTGCTGGGGTTGCCAACGTCAAAGCGATCTGCCAGGCTGTGTTGATCTGCATCCGAGATATTGGCCGACGGTGCCACTTCAACAATCGTTTCAACTGTCGAGGCCATTGTTCAAGTTACCTAGGTACTTAAGTAGCTTGGCGAAGTTTGATGTCTTTGAGTGCACTGCTGGCGTGAGCTGCAGTGCTGCATGTGCGATTGCAGCACTCTTCCCCACAGCTGATCACTTCGGCCTCAATTTTTAAGCGCTTTCCTTGCTGCACTCCACTTTGGATGTTTTGCTAAATGCAGTGCAGTCTCGTCTTGAATTGATGCGTCTGAAGGTGGTCAATGATGCATGAGAACGATTGAGAGGGTTCAGCTGACGTTTGGAAGAATGCTTGTCTTTCCAGAGGGAATTAGTCACATGACGTTTCGGTACACTGAGATCGCCAACACATATTCCTCGGTATGGATCAAAGGATCGTGTCAATCAGAAAAAGCCATGTCTCTGCTAATCATGGCCAAAGTAGTAGGCCAAGAACTTCTGCAGATCCGAGTGTGAATCATTGCAATCATTCAATATGCTAGATGATCCGAGGTCAGTTGATCTCAATTGTAATAGGTACGTACAGATGTATAGCACATGTCGTTTCATCACCAGTTCTGAGGTCTGTAAGACTTTCTCTGTGCCCATAACGGGGAATTTTGAGCAATCACGACTCGAATGTGTTGACTAAGAAATCATGAAGTAAGAGTTATTAGTAAACTTCTCAGATATTCAAGCAAACAACTCATCTTGAACGATAGACGGGATGATACGACTAAAACTCTAGTATGAATCTAAATCCGTGTCTGCTCATGATGTGCAGGCAATGACTATGAGGCTGTTGATCTAGTTTCGTTTGCCAGTTACATATGTAAACTGTTTGAGTGTCTTACATGGCCGATTCAAAGCCCTTTCCGTCAATATAACGCCAAAACCTCAGAGTAGATAGAAGATGGATTTGGAAGCTCAATACCTTTAGAGGTTTTCGCTACGTGTCCGCTCAACGATCGGCTGCTCGCATCAATTTGCTTTCTTCGATGCTACTTAGTATCATTCTATCTTGGGGCAGCTGCATGTATATCTTACGAGTGGCACAGACGGACTGCAAGGTGCACAACTCCTTAGGTAACCACGAACCCCGTGAGATCATGTATAATTGCCTCGTTCTGCTTTATCTGCAAATAAAAGAGCACCGGCGGACGAAATTAGACATTTTGAGTGAGGAGGTGAGTGAGAAAGATTATTGAATTTGATGGCGCTTCGGGAAGGCGTCATGTGGTGAGTACATTTAGCAAATGAGCACAGCTGGGCCGGGACCATTGATGTCTTTTTGGCATGGCTTGTTAGAGTTCTTTCAGGGAGTAATTGTGTGCTGGGTCCCGTGCCGCGATTCCTCAATGTGGTGTTATATATAACTGTTCAGTCAAAACAACCGTTTCAAAGGACCACGACAATGCCACACTGGTTCTTTATGGCGATGTCAACCATATCAACCTCAAAAGTCTTCCTCATTCAACACTCTGGTGTCTCGACTGGCTGAAAATAAGTGGGATAGCACATTCCCTTGGTCCTCTGGATAAGATGGCTCTCGAATCACTGGTCTCGCTTATGTCAGAGGCAATCAAGGACTTTGACTTGGCCTACATCCGCGCTTTCATTTTCGTTGAAGGTGGTATTATCTCTGTTGCTGATGGCGACTTCATTGCCGGACAACTACTTGCAAGGGAAAATGCAGAGCTTGAGAGCAGTGAGATCCTAGGGGGTTCCAGACCCAGGGGCAGCTCACTAGCCATTCGTGCCCACAAGGTTCGCCCATCGAGAGACCTTCAACGCATTAAGTCTAATTCGTCAGCCCGATCGAATTGCAGTCAGCGACTGCATGAGCACTTACGACTCCAGCAGAGTCTGACATCTTTCCCCAGCTTCCAGCAAAGGTCGTTCCTTTTCTGGCGCAAGAGGTCAGCCGAGGGAAAGCATAGAAGTCTTCATGGGAAGACCGTTCCCCTAACTACCACAAGGATGAACCGACCCAGACGTCATCATCAGTGCCGTGATAGCTAATGCATTTCTTGGTCTAGGATCTGCGAGTAGTGTCTTCTCCTGTCCGGGAGGCATATCCCTACATCTCTTTCATTTGAGTTCGAATCCTCCATACTTCCTAAATACATCATTGTGCAGACCTATACCGAACACGATTTCGCTCCCATCGGAAGTTTAATGCCTGCAAAGCTCAAGGTCCCGGATGACTTCCATCCGCGATCACCAATAAAAGGATCGCAAGACGCAGAAAGCCTGAGTCGCTCTACAGCTGGTCTTTGGGGTACAAACTTCTTACGAAGAACTATGGATCCATAACAGCCAATGGGTTTTTAAGCCGAAGTAATTGTTTTGGCTAGACATCATGAGCCTGCCAGAGCACCGGAAGATCCGCCAAGGAGGCCCGGGCTTCAAAGGTTAGTTTTCGAGTTCATAAATAATTAATTTAACAGCTGCATTTCCTCGAGACGTTGAACAGCCCTGGCGGCAAAGTGAGAGATTATCTTGATGTCATTGGATATTAATAACTTGCTAGCACTGCTTCAGGTAGTCGCCACTCAGCTGTTTGCTGCGAAGCGCGATAGCTTGGGGTTGTTTCACCATGCGCGACAAGCAAGCTACCCTAGGGTAGAGCTCCGGAATAGCCGTCTCCCCTGAATTACGTGCTCAGGGTGTGCCTACTTGGTATACTAAGATCGAAACACGTGTTGCCCAAAAATACACGACGTAGTGCTTGCTACAATACTTAGAAATGTGCACTAGACCAAAGAACCGCGTCCGACGCGAGCCCCACATTTACATATCTGCTGGCCTTTTTCTTCCTCCACCTACTCATTAATCTAGAACTTCATCCTAGCTCTTGGCGACGTCATATCCTGTAGATACGTAGTGTACAGATCGTCTGAACTCTGTCTCATTGGCCTCGATGGTCGCGTCGGTTTATGAACGATTCGGTAGAAACCCAACCCATCGTCGTCCTGCCCGGGATTCGCAGTCTCGTATCCCATCGCTTTCAAGAGGTGATACAAGCCAGCGGCGATGATCGCGCCCAGAATTGGCCCGACAAAGAAGATCCAGATCTCACTGACGTAATGGTTGTTGACGACTGCAACACCCAAAGTTCGTGCTGGGTTCACAGAGGTGCCGGTGTAGTTAATGCCTTGATTAAACGTGTTAATTCTTGACGCGAAGAGTCGGCTCAAGCAGATTATGTGAGTCTTACCGACGAGATGCGCCACGAACAGCGCGAAACCAATGGCCAAAGGCGCGATGAACGAGGTTCGACTCTTTTCGACAGCAAGCATGATGATAGTAATGACGAGCTCTGCAGTGAGGATTACCTCAAGAAACAAGCCTTGAACGGGCTCTACGCCTGTTGAAAGGGCGTTCTCTGCTTGGAGCTTTCCGGGCAGCAAGGCGGACACCACTCCTGCAGCGGTGATTGCTCCGAGGAACTGGACAGGAATGACACAGAGCATGCGGACCCAGTCAAAGGCGCCAGCGATCCAAAGTGCGATGGAAACCTGTGTCTTCGTCAGCCGGGACGCCCCGCGCGCAAATGAGATGTGTTGGGACAGACTTACCGCTGGATTGAACATGCCACCGCTCACTCTGTAGAAGATCCAAACATTGACGCCCAGGCTGAGGCCGAAGACGGAAGCAATGTATGAAATTTGTAGTAGACTCAGCCCTGGTCCGGAATTGAACAGAGGCAACGAGTCCTTCTTCTCATTGCCTATCTGAGCAGCCGCGTACGAGAAGAAGAGGAACATGAAGGTTCCTAAGAATTCGGATATCATGGCGATGATGTGGCCTCTCACGGTGTCTTTCATCCTTGCGAAGTAGTGAACAGTAGGCCCAGCTGGTTCCAGATCGAGGGGCTCGATGCCTGCTTGTTCTCGAATGACCAAAGGCTCGTCCATATCGCCCGTGTAGCGTGTGGGGTTGTACGCAATCGGTATGGGCATCTTGGGAGACATTCTTCCTCGGTGGCGGCCCTGTTCAGCGGCCGGTAACCAACTGTACATGATCGGGGGCGAGAGTCACAATTAAAAAGATTCGTGAAGACGGCGACAAGCTGGGGATATAGCCCGGGGGGGGGGGAGACAGACTCAATTATAGATTCAATGAGAGAACAGAAACGACGGGGGAGTGACGTAGAATGAACGAATACAAACTGAGGGTGGTAATAACAAGACGAGAGATAAGACAGCCCAGCCTTATTGCTTGACAGCACAAGAAAATAAGATGGAAGAACTACGTAGGGTGCCCAACAATGCGCAGTAGAAATCGTCTGAGCTTCCATAGTCTAGATGTTCAGAACACCATCTCGCTATCGCGCAGCGCTCTCTCATCGCTCTCCACTCGCCAGCTCGCGTCCATTATGCCTTAAAAACTGATAGCGCGGCATGAACCGCCTACTGGTCGAGGATGACGCATGGAAGAGCAGGTATGTCAAGGCAGATCGGCCTAGGCCCCCGGAATCCATGTTGCATCAAGCCGTTGAGACAACCTTGTGCAACAAAATACCCGTTGCTTTCCACTTGCGCACGCTGGGGCTTCAGCCTTAGCTTATGCAGCAAACATCCGAAAACATCCTGGACTGACGCTGGTCATGCCGCGCGCTGAGAGGAGAGAGGCTGAGATGGTGGTGTGGCCGCGAACCGTGCGCGACAGCTCCTGAGGCTTGGGACGGAGCTGGGGGAGTCTCAACTCGCTGAGATTGGACTAGCCATCACTCTTTTAGACTCCGGCGCCCAGGATCGTGACGACATAGCCAATGACTCCGTACATGTACGCTGGTCAGTTGGGCAGCACCGCATCCCCCGGAAATGCTTGGTGTCTTGCAGCCCAGACGGCGGGAGGACATGCCAGCTGAACCTCCCACTAGGTGATCGGGTGAAAGGCTCACGAAGCTCATGAAGCTCATCCCACCATCACGGAGGTGGCGGTGATCGGGAGCGGCAATGGCGCTCCAATCCCTGCTAGAAATGTCATTCCACTTGACTCGTCAGGGTACACACAAACCAGTGACCGGGATTGAACAATTATTTATATTCCATTCTTGCTTGGCGATAAAGCGCAAGCATCGAGAGATGATTCAGTTAATTGTATACTCGGTGGCCGGCTCGAACCAGCGGCTCGGACCTTTTTGAAGCAGTTTACTAGTTCGAATCCAGAAGTAATTGCTACGGTACCAACCCGCTGAATGACTACTTAAGTATGCACGTGGTCCCGGTTACTGGTCCGGCCTGTCCGGTCAACTCTGTATCAAGGTGTAGCGTCGTTGCAACCAACCTCTAGTTGCTGAAACACCACGAAAAAAACCTTCTGGCATCTTGTCTGTGTTTCAGCAAGCACAGGAATGCACCCTCACTGCATACAAGTGTCTGGGCCGGAGATCCGAGCGAGAGCACTCTTGAAGTGGTGTTCTGAGCTTCTCTATCAACCGGCAGCAAGGAATCACGGGTGTGCGCTTCGGCACAACCAATGCCCAGATGGAGGAAACCTGGTTCCAAGACTTTTAAGATGTAGATCAGAGGTATATCTTGCAGCTATTGATGTGTGCCCAAAGTATTATACCCTGATGACTATAGTAATGCGCCTATCCTGATTATGCGCGCAGCGCGGGGGAAAATGTGCAAGAACACTGGTAACCTGCCGTGGAGAATCCAGTGTGATCGGACCGGAGGCATGATCCACAAAAGCGGTCGCTGCATGCAGTATTTTTGAGAAGTCACGCGAGGCTGTGCCACCCAGTAACTGAGTCAACCTCCTGACCTTTGCTTGGATGAAAGAGCCTGATCTGCACGCTCTTTCTGTTGCTGCAGGCTCTGGCGGTGTAAGTCTGCTTGGCGCTATGCGAGGCACTTTCTTGAGAAAACAAACTCGATGCCGATGTCACTCCAGGTGAAGCTTGCGTACAAAGGGTTGCGGGCCATCACTTACCACTAGGTGCCCAAGGGGATTTGGCCTACCAGACTTCGGACGGTCTGGAATAAATGAGGGACATGGTACTTGCACAAATATTCGATGGATCTAAGTCTCTTGGTGTCTCTCAGAGCCTGCAGTGTGCATACGTTAGGCGCAGCTATGAAGCTGGTGACTAGCGACCTGTGACTTCATAGCGACTATGAGGCATCTTCATCCCATCCTTCGAAGTCTTGTTTGGCTTGCTTGATGATAGATCTCGGTTTGTAACTAGCTGCCAATGATGATTACAGGCGGCGCAGCAAGGTTTCCTATCGTCACGATATGCAGATGAAGGGAAAACCAAGCTGTACCAGTAGATTGACAAATTATGGTGTAATTATGCTAATGTGCTTTGTCTTTTTCCTTCAGCTCAAAGCACTCGTAGTACGCAATATTTGTGGCCCATTATTCTGGCATTAAGTCCACAGTCTAGACCAAGGGCAAGCGACAGGTTGGGTTTGTCGCTGGTCATGTCACCACCGGACAAGTTCGGGAGCAGAGCCTGATGCCTTGTTAGGGTCCGGCCCATAACGATGATGAGAGAAAAGCTCCGGCAGTACATGAGTCGGAATGAGTATGCTAAGTGATCCAGAATTCGATGTTATTGTTCCGATATGTCAGTGTTAGGCCTCAAGGGATCGAGAATACAGTCTAGCTCATCAGGAAGTGCAGATAATGTAAGTTGCAGGACTTACCTCAAGCTGCGAAGCAGCCTCCCAATCACTAGCCCAAGCTTCAGAAGATCTCTGGTATGGATTTAGTGAAGCTGCCTTACAATGGTCTGCAATTACTTGGTCGGTCGAGATGTCATCTTGCCGCCACCATGGAAAGGCCACCCTTTGTTAACAATGCTCATTATTGAAACAATCAAACAATCACAGAATACTATTTTGTTGAAAAGTATTCTTTGTACGGCGAGCCGTGTTAGGCTTTGTTACTCCCGAGGTCAACAAGGCTTGCCAAGAATCGATGGAATACATATACAGACCGAAAACCGCTTCGTTCATGAGTAAATTATCAGACCTGATTGTCTTCATGGGAATTACACTGTTCATACTGATTCAGAACCAATATGAACACAACTCGAGCCGGCAGAGTCGGGGGTAGTGGAATAAAAGTTTTCCAGCTGGCTGGCAGACTTTGCGCTGTAGTAGCCGTTGTGGGCAGATTTCCCGAGAAATACCCAGGTAAGGAACGACGCTACGACAAATTCCTCGCTCACATGTCCAGTGACCCTAGAGCAGAGGCTGGACAACTAAAAGCCGATAAATACGCATTTCCGATTGAAGAGCCCAGCGAAGAATCTTGGGACCTGGCAGATGAGATTGCGGTCGAACATATCAAACAAATCGGTAACGATTCCTGTATGTTCAAATGTGACCATGACCCTGTACGACCATCTCTGTTTCCAAATCTGAACTGGACATTTGGCAAAGGCTGCTCCAGCTTTGATCAACGAAAAGCAGAGTTCGGCCACAACTCTGAACTCTTTTCATCGGCTCCCGATTCTGCTTCGAAGCCGGGATACGAAGACACGCTCGAACGTCTAACAGTCATGGTGCGCGAGGCTCAGTCGCATGGGCTTTGTGATCTGCGCACTGTCATTTCCGCCACAGACCCAAACACTTTGCCACTGTCTAGGTTTTCAGATCAGCAAATAAGTGAACAACAACAGTTGATCAATCGCTGCGTGGAAATCTCTTCTGAATTCGGCGGTCGCCTCGAAGTCGAATTGCGAGACGTTGCCAAGCTGCGAATATTTGTCGTCTCGAGAGATGGTTCTGCGAGTGAGGACCACATCATCCCAGTCTGGTAAGTGGGTGAGTAGAATTATTCTCTCTTTAATTGATAAGTACCTACCAGGGGGAGGGGGGGTAAATGAAAGCATCGCGAAAGCACTGTAATAGAGTGTGGCAATAATATTAAAATTAAATCAATAAGTTAATATTTTTTTTTTTTTATATACCTTACATTATTTCCATAAAACGGAAACAATATAATATATAATCTGCACTGAAATATATTAATATAATGTTAACATTATATTAAGTTTTAATATATACCTAAAAAATTAAGTTTTTTTTTCCCTCTTTTTTTTTAAAATACCTAACCTAACTATAGAGTTATAAATATATAAAAATATATAATATATAATATATAAATATATAAATATATATATATAAGCTATTTAATATATAATATATAAATATATATATATAA
>JALPVH010000190.1:0-109077 GCA_023242295.1 Diaporthe ilicicola | reverse complement strand
ATAATATTTTATATAGTTTTTAAGTATTTAGGAAAATATTATATAAAATTAATTTAAATAAATTTTAATATAAAAATAAATATTAAAAAATATTTTTATTTTATTATTTAATAGGTTATATAAATCCCTAATATATTTCTATTTCTGCTTAAATATTTTAATAAACTATATTAACTTAATAGAGTTAAGCTATTAATTCTTTATATATTAAGGGGGTAAATATATATATAAGTTATATTTAAGTATAAATAATTATATTAAGCATTAATTAAATTATTATAATTATATCGAGTATAATAAGTTTTATTAATTTTAATTAAATTAGAATAATATTAACGTTTTAATTAATAGCTATAAAATATTAAGCTATAATAAAGGTTATTTAGTAAATAAAGCTAAAGGTAAATTATTTATAAGGTTAAGTAATATAAAACCTAATAGTGTTAAAGCCGGTAGCGTAAGTATATTTATAAAACTTAATAGTTTAAATAAATTTAGTATATTTTTAATAATAAGGGGCAGTTAAGGTTAATATAAAAGTTTATTATAAACTTTATTTATCTTTAATTTAGAAAGAAGAATAATATTATAAAGTTTATTTATATTTTAAAATAACTTATCTTTTATTTATATTAAATTATTTTATTTTATATATATATCTTTTATATATAGAAAAATCTTTAATATTTACCGGTAAAGTATTAATAATTTAATAAATATTTTTTATATCTATTAACTATAGTTCTCCCAATATATATAAAATAAATTATTATTAAAAAGTGCTTATTAAATATAGCTTAAAAGTATATTAGCTAGATATATAATAAGGTATATTATTAGCCTATTTTTATTAAATAGTATAAATTATAGTTTAGCGTTAATAAGTTTTTTATATATTAAGTTTAAAAAAGTAGTTTTAAGTAAATCTTTAAGTTTATAGCTTTTTATAAAGTTTAAGTTATTTTAGTTTTCCGGTATATTATTAGCTATATTTAATTAAACGAATATTATTTCTTAATATTTAAATCGATATTTATATAATCTTTTTATTTTAAGATAAAATATTAAATAGCAATAATATTTATTTAAATTTATATTTTATTAAAAAATAAGTTTATAAAATAATAATAAATTAATATAAAAATAATAAAATTTAATTTATTAAATATTTAAAAATAATAATAATTATATAAATTAATATAAAAATAGTTTAATTAATATAAAAGGGTTTATATATTATTTTATTAAATGTTAAATAAAAATAATAGTTATATTTTAATAATTAAATTAATAAAATAAAAGTTAATAATAATATTATAAAAATAATAATAGTTAGCTATAATAGCTATAGCTAATTAATTAGCCGCGGCCTTTTAGCTTAATAAATAATTTAGTTAAAACGTTTTCTTTAAATTAGCTTATAGTTATTACCCTTTTAATAATAGCTTTAACCTAATTATTATTAAATTAATTAAATTATTTCTATTTACTACTTTTTACTTTTATATATATATACCCCTAGGCCTTAAGCTTAACTAATATTAATTAGTAATTACTTAATAATCTTTAATAATAAAGTTAAAAAGATAAACCTTAATTATTATTAATCGATATAGGCTAATTAACTTAATAGGATTCCGCTTTATACTCTTTAAGTAATAATTTCTACGCTATAATCGAGATATTTTTAATTATAATAACTTTAAGCCTATTTTTAAAAAATATTAAGATTAACTATTAATTACTATTAATAATTATTACTAAATTTCTTTATTAAGAAAACCTTTAATAAAAATATTTATAGCCTTTAATACGCTTTATTATATTTACCTTTTTTATTATTAACTTTATTTTAATAAGCTTCTCTTTCTAATACCCCTATTAAGCAACTATTATAGTTATATATTAAAATCTTTTTCTTCTTTAATCTCTTTTATAGCTTAAGCTATAAAAAAGATGCCTTATTAGAAGGTGCCCTTTTTTTTAAACCTTTAGCCCTCTTTTCCTTTTTTTACCCTTATAATAGGCGTAAATTAAAACCCTTAAAAGCTTAAAACCGAAAAAAAAACCTTAATTAATAATAAAAATATATTTTTTTTATTTTAAAATATAAGGTAAGTTAGCCGGAAAAGCTAATAATTTAAAACCGGTAAATTATATATAACGTTTAAAATATACTTAAAATAATTTAGCTAGGATTATTATTTATTTTACCTTTATAATATTAATATATTTTTAACCCTAGGATTTCTATTTATATTAAACTTTTATTTAAATACTTTATTATAACCTATATTTCTTTTATATCTTATATCCTTTTTTATTATTATTACTTTTATTTTTCTTTTTTCTTTTTTTTACCTTTATTTCTTTTTTTTCTTTTCCCTTAAATAATTATTCTTTTCTTTAAATAATTAGCGGCTATTACCGATAATAATTATTAAAAAAGAAATAACTTTATTAATTAAATTATATAGTAATTCTTTTAATTATTAAAGATTATTATTTACAGGTAAATAATCTTTTAAGCTAGTTATAAGCTATAATAATAAGTATTATAATATTTCTTAAAAATAAAGAAAAAAATTTCGAAAATATTTTTTAAATCTTTTTTTAAATCTCCTAAGAAACTTATAAGCTTAGCTTATAATAAAAAAGATAAGGCGTATATATAAAAACTTAAAAGAATCTATTTAAAAATTAGCTTTATTAGCTAGAAAGCTATAAATCTTACCCTTTTTAAAGCTATTATAAAACTAAAAGAAATATTTTATAAAAAGATTACCACCTATCTTGCTAATAAGCTAAATTTGCTTTAAATAAATAAAGCGGTTAATAAAAATCTTCTCTTTTATTTTAAAAAAGATTTTAAAGGTTAAACCGCTTAAATATTTAATATTGCTAATTAGCTATAAATATAAAAATTAAAAGTAATACTTTAAAAAGAAAGAGTTTATCTAGAAATTAATATTAGAAAAATTAAGAATTAATTCTTTTAATTACTTTTCCTTAATTAATACTCTAATTAAAAAGAAATTAAACTTTAAAATATAATAAAAATTAATAGAAATTTATAATTCTTTAAATAATAGTAATAAATATTACCCTATATAAGAAATAGTTAAGCCTTATATAATTTAAAATAACCTATTATTTTTATTAAAAATTAACCTTTATCGGTAGCTAGCCCTTTTTATAATATTAACTTAAAGATATTTCTATTTTAATAACTAGAGAATAGCCCTTTACTACCTTATTATAAGCGGTAAAAATTATATTAAAAATAGCTTTACCCCTTTTAAGCTTTTTCTTTTTTTTAAGCTTTTCTTTTCCTTTAAGCCTTTTCTTCTTTTTAAGCTTTTTCTTCTTTTCTATAAGTAAAAAAAGAAGTATATAAAGAAGTAAACTAATTTATATATAGCCTTACTGCTATCCTTTAAGAATTTCGCCTTTAAAAAGAAAATATATAAGAAAATTAAGAAAATTAATAATCTTAAATAGCTAATATACTATATTATTAATAAGGTATATTATATCCGGCATTAATAATAATAAAAGTATTATATAACCTTTACCGGTATCTTCTTTTTTAGCCTTATTTTAATAAAAGATTTAACTTTAAAAAGATCTTAAGATTTATAAAAAGTTAAAATAATAATTATAAATAAAGCGGAGAGATATATAACCTTTTTAATAATAAGTTAAAAATCTTTCTTTTTTATTATAAATATAATAAAATTAAGCTTAATTAATTTTATATAATATTATTAAAAATCTTTAAAAGCTATATAATAAACTATTTTATTTATTATATTAGCTATAATAATACCTTTAATATTATATATTATAAGCTTAAAATATATTTTAATATTAATATTAATTATTAATAATACTATAATAATTAAATATAAATAACCTTTTAAACCCTTTAAAATAATAAGAATAATATTAATAAAAGCCCTTATAAAATTCTTTACCTTTTTTTTAAAAAAGCTATAACTTTATTAATAAGCGCTTAGCCCTAGCTATAAAAGTAATAAAATTCTTTATAATTAAGTTATTTATACTTATATTAAAATAGCAGAATTTAAAATAGCTTTTCTTATACTAGCGAAACTATATAAAAAGCTATTTTAAAACCTTAAGTTTTACCTTAATATTTATTTCGCTTAAAAAACCTAAAATACCTTTATTTAAAACTTAAAAGAAACCGGTAATAAAGTAAAAGTAATATACTTTAATTATTAATATAATAATAATTATTAAAAAAGCTTTAAAATTTTATTTTAAAAGTAATTATTTTAAAAAAGCTATTATTAATAATATTTTAACCGGTAATTATTAGCTTAAAAAAAGTGCTTTATCTATAATAAGAAAGGCTATTAATTAATAAAATATACCCCGGAAGAAAAATAATAATTATAAAATTAATTTATTATATAATATTAATATTATAATTACTTTATAATAAATTAAGATATTATTACTTATATTATAAAATATAAAGGCTATAAGATAAAAGGGGTAAACGCTTTTAATAATAATAATAAGAAAATATACTTTAATAATAAAAAAGTAAATATCTTTTTAATAAATAAAGCCTTTTTTTATTTAATTACCCTTAAGGAAAAAGCTATTTATAATAATAATATACCTATTAATTAATTTATAATTAAGGGATAATATTTATATTTATAATTTTAAGGTATTATTCTTAATATTAAGGCAGCCGAATTTTTTATAGCTAGCTATAAGTAATATCTTACCTTCCGGTAAGATAATTTAATAATAATAATAAACCCTTTATAAATAAATAAAGCCTTTATTAAATTTAAAAAAGGCTTTAAATTAATATTTATCGGTATTATTATAATTAAAACGCTAATTAAGCTAATTATATTCTATATAATTAAAGCTTTAATATCTTTTTTTTTATATATATAAAATATAAATAAATTAAGTATATTTTTTTAAAATATTATTAATAAAATAATATAATATAACGATTTTAATTATAAAAAGATATATCCGGTAATTTATAAATAAGGTTATCTATAATTTTTCCTTTTAAAATAAAAAGCCGGCCTTTTTTTTATTAAGCTTAAATTATATTAGCTATATTATTATTTTAATTACTTATTAATAAATTAATTAACCCGGCTTTTAAAAGATTTAAGCTATAATCCTAATATATTTATATTAATTATAATAATTAAATTCTACTATTATTATTAATTTTATAATTTAATATTTAAAAGGTTTAAATTTATATTAAAGAATAATTATAACTTTAATTATAAGTTAATTATCGATATAGTTTATTTAAACTTAAAGCTAGTTTTATATATAATTAATTTAATAACCTTCTTTTAAGCAGCTTATTTCCTTATATCTCTTTTTATAAAAAATATATAAAAAGCCCTATATTAGATATAAATTAATATATATATTAGCCCTTTAAAATAAATTTTTTATAATATAGGGATAAATTTTATATTAATAAAGTTTTATAATAAAGCGAGGTTAATAGAAATAAGCTATAAATAAATTCTTATAAAAGCTTATTAATTAATTAAAAAGGTTAAAAGATATTATAAACCTTTCTGCTAGGTATATAAGATTTTTTCTATTAAGCTATTAAGCTATTATAGCCTTAAAGTAATCTTATAGATAGTAATTAAAGCTATAAATAATACTTTAGGCCTTAATAGCCTTATTTTAATATTATTAATATTTAACGCCTATCTATAAATATTAATCGACTTATTACCTATACTATTTATTTAAAAGTAAGTAAAAGCTATAAAAAAGATAATAAAGGCTTTCTAGAAAATCTTAATAAAATATTAAATTAATAAGGTAATCTATATAAGAAATAGCCTTAGCGTAACTAATATATTAGCCCTTTTACTTTAAAATAAAGTTTAAATATAATATAAAAAAAAAGGTTAATAAGGTTTATATAAGCTAATTATTATTAACGGCTATAACCTTACTTTAAATCTTTCTAATAGCTTAACGAAATTTAAATTAACTTATATATAGCTATACCTATATAATAATAATATATAGCTATTACCCCTAAAATAATTAGTTATTAAAAGTAATAAGGCTAATAGTAATTAAATTAATACTTATAAAAATATTATAGATTATATAAAAGATATAATTATTATAATAACCTTATAAACTCCCTCTTTTAATTAAAAAGGTATTAGTATTATTAGCTGCTAATAGCTATTATAATAATAAAGATAATTTAAAAAATAACTTTAAATTTTTAAAACCCTTTTAATTTAAAAGAAAAAAAATAATTATATATTATCGCTTAAGCTATATTATAAAGGCGTTATTATAGTTAACGGTAATTTATTTAAGAAATTAAATAATTAAAAGATTATTAATTTAATTACCTATAACATTTTTAAATTTAAACGCTTTAGCTATAACCTTTATAAGGTAACTAAATTATTTAAAGCTTATATAGTTTATAAAATTAAAAATAAAATTAAGTAATTATATAAAAAATTAAGACTTATAATCTAAAGCTATAATAATAATAAGAAAAAGTTTATTTTAACTTAATTATTAATAATTTAATAGGTTAGCTAATAATTAATTATTATAATTACCGCCTCTCTTTTTATAAAGCAAATAGCCCTTAAACTATATAATATTATTTAAGCTTACTTATAATTAAAAAGTAAGTTATTATAAATAATTTTAGTATAATTATTATAAAAATTAAAGGCGGAATATTTAAAGAAAATAATTATATAATTAATTAAACTATTTTATAATATTATTAAAGCCGGTATATATTAATAAGCTATATATTATAAATACTATTATAAAAAGCTAAAAATAAAAACCTTTAGCTATAACTTATATTTTTTAATTATAAGTAATAAAAAAGAATTATTTAAGCTAATTAGAATATAAATTAATAATATTTTTATTATTATAAGCTTAATATTTTCGGCTATTAAAGAAAAGAAGATTTAAAAAGTAAAAATTAAATATAAATTAAAAACTATACTTTCCCTTATATAATTATTTAACTTTAATAGCTATAAGTTAATAATAGCCTTTAATAGCGCTATTAAGATAAAATAAAAAGGCTAAGGTATTAAGCTTAAATTAATTAATATAAATATTAACGATTATCTTTAATAATATCTCTATTAATAAGCTTATAAAGCTTATATTGCCTTAATTTATTAGTTAAAAGCTATATTTAACCTTTTTATAATTATATAAGCTTAAGAACTAAATTATAATAATTATAATAAACTTAATAAACGGCTAAAATAGTAAATAGCTAACCTTAATTAAGGGCTATAATATATATTAATTAATTTAATAATAGTAATCTTAATAATTTTTATAAATAGGTTTTTTATTAATAATTAAAACCTTAGCTTATAAATTAGCTATATAATAGCCCTTATTAATAAAAAGAAGAATATTAATCTTTTATAATATAAAATATATAGTAATATATTTTATTAATTCTTTATAAAATATAAATAAATTATAAAAAGCGTATTAGTTTTTAAGATTTATAAAATAGCTAGCGGCTTTAATATCGGAATAATATTCTTATTAATAATAAAGCTAATTATTAATTAACTTAACCTTTTTATAATTCTTTTTATAATTTATACCGATTTCTATTTATTATATAAGTATTTTATTAAATTAAATATAATAAAAAAAAAGCGGCTAATAATTAATATTATAGCCCTATACTAGATATATAAGAAATAAAAGATATATAAAGTATAATAAATTAATAGAAATAATAATTCTATTAATACTATAATAAAAATATTATTAAATAAGGTGCTAAAATATTTAATTAATACTAATAAATTAATAATTCGAATAAAGGGCTATATTAACTATAATAATTTAAGGGGATAATTAATTACTATAAGTATATAATTTATTTTATTAATTTAGAGAAAAGGGCGTTTTTTTAAGATATTTAATAATAATATAATAATAGCTAAATTAAAAGACTATTAATATAGAAATAGTAGTAGTTAGCTATAGTAGCTATAGCTAATTAATTAGCTATAGCCCCTTAGCCCGATAAATAGTTTAGTTAAAACGCTTTCTTTAAACTAGCCTATAGCTATTACCCTTTTAATAATAGCTTTAACTTAACTATTATTAAGTTAATCGAATTATTTTTACTTATTACTTTTTACTTTTATATATATATACCCTTAGGCCTTAAGCCTAATTAATAAATATATAAGTTAATAATTTATTAATAGTTTATATAAAGGAAATATTAAAGGCCTTAAATAATAATAAGTAAAATTATTAATATATAATTATATAACTATTTTTTTAAATTTAAAGATTTTAAAGTTTTAAAAGGATTTTTAATAAATATATAACTTTAAGTTATAAAAAAAGTTAAAAATTAATTTAATTTTTATAAAAGTTATTTAAAAAATTTAATTTTTAAAAAAGCTTATTATAATAACTTTTACTATATAATATATAGCTATATAACGAAATATATAATATAAGAAATTATTATAAAATATACCTTTTTTATTTTATAAATTTATAGTTTAATAATTATTAATTAATATTAGTAAGGCTTTTAATATATATATATAATAATAGTAAAATAGGTTAGATTTTAAGTTATTATTAATTAAAATTTATTATAATAAAGCTAGCTAGTAATAAGCTTTAAAAGGCTTATTACGTTATATACTAGTTTTTTAATATAACTGCCGATATAAATTCTATATATAGTGCATCCGACTCCTAATAAAACTTAAAAATAGCTTCTAGTAACAATTTATACATTTATATATTAAGCTAAAGCTTTAGCTTTTAGGTGGTAAATGCTAGCTCTCATTAATATTAATTGGAGTAAGACACTCCTTGGCTTGTAGTTCTACGGTAACTTTGCCTTTAACCAGGTGCCTGGTCTTATTTATTTGAATGATTTTGGGAAATAGAACTTGAGAGATGATCTCTCTCGGGTTCCCCAATCGAAATATTTGACCCGGCAGTATTCTGGCGTCTATACAGAGCTTGCAGGAGATGACAGTTTCAAGCTGGTTATTGGAAATGGCGGCAAATGAGAAAACAGGACCAGATTTGACGAGATAGATGATGTTGAGGATAGGATTTTAGAACCTCAGAGTCGAACAGCAAGTCAATTGAAGAAGCCATTCAGAGGTAAAAGCAAGCTTTTTTATGTGTCTGCTCCCTTCATGTGTCCTAACAATGAAAAAGAACAAATGCTGTCAGTAGCCAATGTGGGCAGAAGCCCCGGAAGCCCCTGAGCCTGAGCCTGAGCCTTCAGCCGGCCTCAGCTGCGGGCCAGCTGCACATACGTCAGTACGGTCCCTATCGTGCGCGATAAGATAAGACCAGCTCCCCGCCATTGGCCTTTCCCCAGGTCGCTTGCCTGCTAACGTTTGCCCCCCCAGCCGGAATGGAGAGGCACTGACTGTCGGGGATGAATCACCAAGACAATATTATCAGCCTTTGTTGGATTTGTCATTTTGACGTTGACTGTTCAATTGTCGCAAACCTCACCCGAGTCTTGTTCTTGGTTTGTAATTGTCACCCACACCTGCCTGTTTCTTCCAGGAGGCCCAAGCCCATCAGTGCCGGCCATCGCCGCTTCACTTCTGCGTACCATAAGGGCGTCCACCTCTGACTTACACGAGGCTGCATCGCCATCTTGCATGAGCCAGGGTCCACATATCAGGTCACACCAGGACATCCTCTGTAGTAACCCCCAAGACACCACCAATCAAGATGCGGGACATGCCGCTGGATCACGGCTCGCTGGAGCACCTCCTGCCCTCGCACTGGAAGACCCAGATCACCGCCTGGCTGGCCGAGGACACGCCCTCGTTCGACTACGGCGGCTTCGTCGTCGGCGACGTGGCCCGCACCGCCACCCTCTGGGGCAAGTCGGGCGGCATCCTGGCCGGCGTGCCCTTCTTCAACGAGGTCTTTGCCCAGACCGGCTGCGCCGTCGAGTGGCACGCCAGCGAGGGCCAGCACATTGAGCGCGACAAGGACAAGGGCGGCATCAAGATGAAGGTCGCCACCGTCACGGGGCCCGCGAGGGGCATCCTGCTGGGCGAGCGCGTGGCCCTCAACATCCTCGCGCGCTGCAGCGGCGTCGCCAGCATGTCGCGCGGCTTCCTCGTCAACCTGCGGTCGGCGGGCTACCGGGGCCAGCTGGCCGGCACGCGCAAGACGACGCCTGGCTTCCGCCTGGTCGAGAAGTACGGCATGCTGGTCGGCGGCGCCGACGGCCACCGCATGGACCTGAGCTCAATGATCATGCTCAAGGACAACCACGTCTGGAGCCGCGGGAGCATCCGCGACGCCGTCGCCGCCGCCAAGAGCGTCGGCGGCTTCTCGCTCAAGGTCGAGGTCGAGGTGCAGAGCGAGGCCGAGGCTGACGAGGCCGTCGAGGCCGGCGCAGACGTCGTCATGCTCGACAACTTCTCCGGCGAGGGCGTCAGGGTCGCAGCTAAGAGCCTGAAGCAGCGCTGGGCTGGCAAGAGGCACTTCCTGGTCGAGGTTTCGGGCGGCCTGACGCTGGACAATGCCGAGGAATACGTGACGAATGGTGAGTTTCGACTGCACCTCTTTGGCCGTCCCTGCTATAGCAGGTCGTGTCGATGAATTCTGCTGATATATGTGATCTAGATGTCGATATCTTGTCGACCAGTGCGATTCACCAAGGAGTTCCGCACGTCGACTTCTCCCTCAAGATCAATCATTGATGTTTCTACTCACCACCCAGTCTCGATGTAGAAAATTGAAAGGAGGGAAGGACGTGCAGCGGCTCGGTCTCTTCAGAAGATTGATTCCTGGCGCTACATGAGACTTACTTGCTCTGTGTAATGCCCCCGCAGTAACAGGAAAAGTCATGGCGTTCTCTATCAGAGACGGACACTATTACCAGACTGCGTTGTCATGATCAATTTTATAGCATGTCATGGTATGTCCATAGTAAGGAAGTCCCAAGACTCGGCAGTACTAGCCCTTTCGCGAATCACCGGATCCAAAAAGCCTGTATCAGGGAGATATTTCATGTATTACACACTCGTCGCGTATCACCTATCTGCAATCTCGCGTGCCCAGGACCCACGGTCTAGCTGGGGGCATTTCTGGATGCCACGATCTAAAGCTTCACTGAAGACCTTTGCCAGCATTCTGACCATCTGTGTCGCAGTGAACAGCAGTTGGCTGATAGGACTACCACCTTCCACCACCCAGTCATTCTTCTCCACTCCTTTTCTTTCCCTCTTCTCTGCTCCTTTTTCTTTCTTTCTTATTTCTTTCTTCTTCCCGTCGTATTATGAAATCGTGGAATTAGGCACTACAACCTAGAGTGGAAGCTGGGTATCATATTCGCACAACGCCTCCTCTTGCCATCCGATGAAACCAAAAATGCTGACGCGGCTGCTGTGAGGCAGGATGCACTGCGAATGGGAAGACATGCCGCATGACGGTATATCCGATGCCAGAACTCCTCGCAAAAACCAAAATAGCAAAGGGATTAGGATGGGCAAACGTATAATCGGGGGTCATCTACTAGTGCGGCGCCACATGGGCCACTGTTGAATACAGTCTTGACAGGTCTCGAAGGCAGGTGGCTTGGTCGCCACTCAGATGCTGACGCCTTCAAGGTGAAGAACCCGGGAAG
Organism: Diaporthe ilicicola; assembly: GCA_023242295.1. Classification (NCBI taxonomy): domain Eukaryota; kingdom Fungi; phylum Ascomycota; class Sordariomycetes; order Diaporthales; family Diaporthaceae; genus Diaporthe; species Diaporthe ilicicola. The sequence goes on along the minus strand of JALPVH010000190.1, from coordinate 97,364 downwards.
AGTCGCCGAGAAAACGGCGGCGGAATTCGACGATCCCTTGGGCGATAGTCCTGAAGTCTCGGATTTTGGACTTTTGGAAAGATGCAACCAACTCTCTAAGCCCGTTGTTGAAGGTCTTCTTCTGGTCTCCCGCCAAGTCGTCTGAGCTGCCGAGCTCCAGGATAATCTTATCATCTGGCAGGATATGGAGGCGCAGTCAGCTTTTGAGGGGCAGGCCGGCGAGCGTGTCACTACAGTTAGCAGTCCTGCGAGGAGTGAGCTGCGACTTACCCGGAGCAACCATGTTGGAAAAATGCTGAAATTGGCAGGCGTTTCCCCTCGGACAATCATGCCCGTCCAATTCATCAGGACAGATCTCCCTCTTGGGGTCAATTCTATTACTGTATGTCAACGATTTGAGTCCGCCTGCAACGCTCTCACTGTATTTGGGGTGGAATCGGAAAGCATGGTAATATCGCAAGGGGCTGTCGTAATCGGTGAAGGAGGTCTGTGGGGCTGGCACACGATCGTGTGCATCCTTGTAACCAATTAGATGACTTCTATCAGTGAGTCGAGGAAACGATGTATACTTCTCTGGATACGTCTGCGGTGCGCGCTGAAGGGTGTGCAAAGAAGTCCGCACGCGCTTCGATGGTCGGGTCATCATTGGGTATCGTGGCGGTGGAGATCTGGGTTGGCATGACCATGGGTGGAGTAACCTCTTGAGATTCGCCGCCTGAGGTGTTCGTATTTGCCACGTTCTCGGCGGGAGCAGGACTGAATGGCGGGGAGTCGATCGTGCTGCGGTCAATACCCGCCGCGTCTGGGGGCTCGTAATCGTCAGACGTGCTGCTGTCGGCAGCAGCTGCCACCGGCTCTTCGGTGGGCGCAGAACTTGCGATAGCGGCCAAGACTTCCGCTGGCTGACCAGCCAGCAGTGAAGAAGCATCGTCGTGGTAAGTGGGCTCTTGGGTGGATGGTGGATTGCTCCCCACATCATCAACAGCAGCAGGCGCTGGTGCCGACAATGTAGAAGTGGATGGCTCAATCTCCGAGGCTGACTTGCCTGACAACGATTCTAGGTCTATTGGTAACGACTGCAAGCGACCGTCGAGGGCGGTGGGTTCGGATTCATCCTGACCTGGCTCACCACTAGACGTAGCAGCTCTGTCCGCCGGCGAGGTCTCTGAAGCAAGTTCTCCCGCTGAATCAGAATCGAGCTCATCCGCGTCTTCCTCGTCCGCGAGCTGTTGCTGAGCCAGTTCGGCATCGATTTCGGCCTGCAATCGCCTCCTCTCCTCTTCCATCCGCTTCAGCTCGGCGATCTTGCTCTGGAGCTTGGTTGAGAGGCGCGGGGACTGAGCGCTTGCTGTTCTCACGCGGCGTTCAATCCTGGAATGTCCAGCAGCCGGTGAGAGGACAGGGGGCGTTGGGATCTTTGCAGCCTCTGCTTCCTGAAGTAGCTGAGCGGATGGACCGTTCTTATCGTCCACATCACCGGTAGATACTACACGATTTACCACAGACTTCGTTGCTTGTTCAGTGGGTGTGACGCCGCCAGCACTAGGAGACTGAGGCGTGGAAGAGCCTGTGTTTGGCTTGACTTTGGCTCGAGCTTCTGCCTCCTGAATTTTGCGCTTGTAATCCGCAATCGCCTTTTCCATAGCTTTCAAGTCAACGGTGCCTGTCTTACCAACTGGTGTCCCAGGTGCGGGGCTAGACAAGTGTCGTGGCGGACCTGAGTTTGACAGCGGAGGGAAGTCACGGACGGAGGGCCCTCTCCGGGGAAGGCTGAAGGCTTGCTGTGTCGGTGCGGGAGACTCCTCGGTGGGCGAGTCCACTTCCATATCAACGTCATCATCGTCATCTTCCTCCTCCTCATCGTCACTGACACTGATAACCAATGAAGAGGCCTGCCGGCTAGGGAGAAGCGGCCGCTTGACAGCTTGTCGTGGATAATCCACGAAATCGGCTGCTACGGGGCGCTTTCGATGGTTAATTGGCTTGTTCGACAATCCAGGTAGGGCTGGACTTTGGAAACCGGAGGTGGGCCGAGATGCTGGTTGCGATCCACGGTCCTGAGGTGTAGGCATCGCTGCTGAGGGCGTGCTGACATGAACAACAGGTTTGAACCCAGCTGATGTCTGCGGTGCTACTGCCGGTCCTTGTGTAGATATTATCGGTGTGGGTTTTTCGGGAAAACCATTATTTGGCGCTTTGGGCGAGCCGGGCTTCTGGCTGGCCTGCTGAGTGCGGGCTTCTCGTGCCTTGCGTAGAGCCTCCATTTTCTGCTGCAGAAGAAGAGTCTTTTGCGCTTGAGTGGTGGGTTTGGTTGCAGGTGTCGAAGGTGCTGAAGTAGCGGTAGACGTGGCTGCCGGAGGAGCCTTGGGTCCCGCGGTAGCCTCCGCGGCAGCTTTTGCTTTCTTCTCAGCCAAACGCCGAGCGATCTTGTCTTTTCGCTCTTCTTGCTTCTTGGCCATGGCGTCTGCTTGAGAGGTCTGGGATTGAGGCGCAGCTTGATCCTGGATTTTGTTCTCCTGTGCTTCTGAGGGTTTTGCAGATGATGCGGAATTGGGAGTCGCAGGGGCAAGATTCAGTTGGGTGAAGAGGCCTTTGATCACCTTTTCATCAAAACCCTCGTCAATGTACGTCTGGTATTTGACGCCGTGAGGCAGCAATCTAAGAATTGCCTTCTTAGCCTCATTCTGAGCTTCCGGCAAGCTCCTGAAAGACTCCAAAGCGATTGATCCTGAACCTGATTGGCCTAGGCCAATATCGCCGTCTTTGCTCTGATTGCCATCTATGTCCTGTGCTTGAAAAGCTGAGGAACTACCAGCAGATGAAACGGCGACCTTTTTCGGACCAGTCGAGATGTCTTGGACCTGAGCGCGTCCTATGCAGGGTCAGCGATGAATCTTCTTTTCTACTCGGTGTGAATGTACCTTGGGCGTCAACTGCCCTGGCCTCTGCCTTCGGGCCATCTGGTTCGATTTCCCTCGGTGAAAGATACGGAGAATATGACCCTGAGCGCTCGCGCTCTGTCCGCATTGGCCCTTGCTCTCTCGAAATCTCGTCATTGCTAGGTACGTGGCTTATGACAGTTTTAGGACGATCGTTCGATGGAGAAACTTCCTCCATCTCGGTGTCGTAGAAATTGGCTCCTTGGTCTGAACTGCTTGCAGCCTGGTCATCGGAGGACGCATGAGACGCTGCCTTAGTCTTCTGCGTCGCAGCAGATGGCTGGTCATAGACATCCTCATAGAGATCATCAAATTGGCCGTCGCTGATCTCACCTTCATCTTGGGAGTCGATATCTTTCGGGGGTTGCCTCAACTGTTCCTTCACCTGCTCTTCCTGTGCCTGCGCCTTGCTGTGTGGATGCAAAGGTTCTGGTCTGTGTTCCGGATTTGGTTGCGGCTCGCTTGGTACTGGCACGTGGCCTTGAGGATTCGCTTGAGGCGGCGAGGCTGGTGGAACAGGAACAAAAGTCGAGGAATTATACGTAGGGTACGGACCCGGCGGGGCAGATGTCCCATATCCGCCCTGCTCCCACGGCCCACCGAACGGGACAGGAAACTGAGGGGCTGTCAGCGGTGTGCCGAGGCCAGGAATGTTGTTCGCGTTAAAGTCGTAAGAAGACTGTGTCGCAGTGTAGTAGTCGGGCGTCGCAGGCGGGGGCGGTTGGGAAGGAGGTTGTGCGCCGAAACCAGGAGCAGAGTACGCGCCATACGGTTGGTAAGGGTATTGTTGTTGGGGCGGCTGCTGGCCCTGGAAGCCATAGCCATACGGGTAGTGTGACATCCTGACGCCCTTGACGCGCTCGCTTGAAGTAATCAGATAGAGGTGTGCCAATTTTGTCAGGACCTTGATGCGCGAAGATGATCAACGGGATGTGATGGGCTCGTCGAGGATGCGCATCATCAGACGAACTAGATAGTACACGGAAACTGTGGAATTTGGATGCCCCGGCGGACAGACAGCCAAAGAAGCCCTGAGCAGTCGTTTGTCAAGGTAGAAACGTGACGCGCGAAATGTAACACGTGCCTACCAGCGTGCGTATGAGCCTGTTGGGAGAGGTGACGGTAGCTGGTGGCGATACAGTGATGGATTGATCAGTGGGGGTTTTCGGGATGAGGCCAAGGACTCTCTGGTCTTTCGCACGCAATTCGGTGGGAAGTGACTTGCAGAGGGCCTTAGCTGGACTGAGTAGCTAGGGCTGGGAGCGACTGCGCGAGTTTTGCAGCAGGGCGCTTCGCCTTTGCGCACGCTGTCTCTGGCCGTGAATTGCACCAGGGCAGACGCTGGGCAGACAAAGAGAGTGTGCTTCAACTGTTTTTCTGTCTGTTGCCGTTGGCTTGGGACGTCGAGAAAGAAATTGATTTTTGGCACCGTTCCGTTTTGGGGTTGTCCAGCAGAGAAGCGCTTGGACCAGTCGCTGGGCCCAGCTCACCCGCGAGTGGTGCAGCACGGGCCACTCTGAGCTCCAACCACCAACCCCTGTAACCGGCGACCGATGTGAGAGTTGACTGGGCGCGACTGGGAAAGGCCTTGGGGGGGGGGGGGTTTGCAGGGATCCGCAGTTGCCCTGGCGTCATTGTTTACTTTCATGCAGACGAAGGAGCTACAATTTGGAAGGCTGGGAGTGGTACCTGAACATTGTGCAATCTACGATCACCATCGACAATTCCTCCCACACCAACTGGATCACCGCCATCATCCCTCATTGTCTTGAACATGAGACTGCAGGCACAGCAGAGGAGTTTTCACTCATGATATTCGGCTTTCTTTTGCTTTGTGTCAAGTCCTGCGAACCTGCGAACGCGTGCCACTCTGATTTGCACCTTTCCCACGCGATCGCGTTTGGACATTTCACCGGTGTTGATGTTTACATGAATTTCTTGAATCTTTCTCGATACCCATACCCATATCCACTCGAAGCACTTCGTCACCCTCGACAGCCTCTCCAAGCCTCGACCACCGAGGCCCGGCCAGATGCGAGATGGGTACAGTTCGCAACAGCCCGTTTATGAGGCAGTCCTCGCCGTCGCCGAGGCCGCCAAGTAACGGCCGACCCAAATCTGCTCTCTTCCCCTCGCCCATGTCGCCTCCGGCTACATTTTCAAGCCCAGCAGCCCCTGGTCATGTCCGCGGGAAATCTATTGGTACAACACTCAGTCCGGCGAGCAGCGACACCAAGCAAGGCCATGTGCGGAACGTGTCCAAAGGCGACACCTCACAGTCCAATACTTTCGCTCCGTCTTTCATCAAGAGCGACGAGATGAGGCAGCGTCCCAACGTTGTGGACGGCATAGAAGGCGAAAACGACTTCTCGGGCAAGAGATATGTCTGGCTTAAGGACCCCCAGACGGCCTTCGTGAGGGGGTGGGTGGTAGAAGATCTTGGTGGCAACCGCATATTAGTCCAATGTGATGATGGCAGCGTGGGTGACAATCCAAATCTTGCACTATCGGGTCCAAGTTTAACTTTTTCTTAGCAACGCGAGGTCGACGCCGAGAGCGCCGACAAAGTCAATCCCGCAAAATTCGACAAGGCAAGCGACATGGCCGAGCTGACCCACCTGAACGAGGCATCCGTCGTGCATAACCTCCATATGAGGTACCAGTCTGACCTGATCTACACATATTCCGGCTTGTTCCTGGTGACGGTCAACCCGTACTGTCCCATTCCCATCTACACCAACGAATATGTCAACATGTACAAGGGTCGGAATCGGGAGGATACGAAACCACACATCTTTGCTATCGCCGACGAGGCCTTTCGCAACCTCGTTGACGAGGGGGAAAATCAAAGTGTTCTTGTCACGGGAGAGTCCGGTGCAGGAAAAACCGAGAACACCAAGAAGGTCATTCAGTATCTCGCCGCCGTAGCGCCTTCGGAGTCGTCTGCCAGGAATCGAGGCCAGCAATCCAACCTATCTGCACAAATCTTGCGCGCCAACCCTATACTGGAAGCTTTTGGCAACGCGCAGACCGTGAGGAACAATAATTCGTCCAGATTCGGTAAATTCATTCGCATAGAGTTCTCCCGGAACGGTATGATTGCAGGCGCCTTCATCGACTGGTACCTTCTTGAAAAGTCTCGTGTGGTCCGAATCAATCCGAACGAGCGGAATTACCACGTCTTCTATCAGCTGCTCAAGGGAGGCGACAGGCAGCTCAAGCAGGAATTTCTGCTCGATGGACTCGATGTCGATGACTTTGCTTACACTCGAGAGGGCCAAGATACCATTGCTGGTGTCTCTGATCGAGAGGAATGGAATGCTCTGATGGAAGCCTTCAATGTCATGGGCTTCTCGGATAAAGAACAGAGTTCCGTTCTCCGGACAGTCGCCGCTGTTCTCCATCTTGGAAACATCGCAGTGATGAATGAGAGTCGGACAACAGATCAGGCTCGCCTTGCAGCAGATGCTAAGCAGGTAGCGGAACGTGTTTGCAAGCTTTTGGGAATCCCTCTGGAGCCTTTTCTCCAGGGTCTGCTTCACCCAAAGGTCAAGGCAGGCCGCGAATGGGTCGAAAAAGTGCAGACTCCTGAACAAGTACGGCTCGGTCTCGATGCTCTCTCGAAAGGCATTTACGAACGAGGTTTCGGCGACCTTGTCACAAGAATAAACCGACAGCTGGACAGAACGGGAATGGGCATGGATGAGTCCCACTTCATTGGTGTTCTCGATATCGCAGGTTTCGAGATTTTCGAGGAGAACAGCTTCGAGCAGCTTTGCATCAACTACACGAACGAGAAGCTGCAGCAGTTCTTCAATCACCACATGTTCGTCCTTGAGCAAGAAGAGTATGCCCGCGAGCAGATTGAATGGCAATTCATTGACTTCGGTCGCGATTTGCAACCGACCATCGACTTGATCGAGCTGCCAAAACCAATCGGCGTTTTCTCTTGCCTCGATGAAGACTGCGTGATGCCCAAGGCTACAGACAAAACCTTCACAGAGAAGCTACACTCATTGTGGGACAAGAAATCGAACAAGTATCGGGCATCAAGACTTCGAAATGGATTTGTACTCACACATTACGCAGCTGAAGTGGAATACTCCACAGAAGGCTGGCTGGAGAAGAACAAGGATCCGTTGAACGACAATATCACGCGACTACTGGCGGCTTCGTCAGACAAGCATGTTGCAAATTTATTTGCTGACTGCGCAGAACATGATGATGAAGCAGTGGCCGTCCGGAGCAGAGTGAAAAAGGGCTTGTTCCGTACCGTTGCTCAAAGGCACAAGGAACAGTTGTCAAGCTTGATGGCTCAGCTTCACTCGACACATCCCCACTTTGTCCGTTGCATTCTTCCCAACCATAAGAAGCGGCCGAAGCAATTCAACAACCTCCTTGTCTTGGACCAGCTGAGATGCAACGGCGTCTTGGAGGGTATTCGAATAGCTCGCACTGGATTTCCCAATCGACTTCCGTTCGCCGAATTCCGCGCGCGGTACGAAGTTTTGTGCCGGAACATGCCCAAGGGCTACCTGGAGGGCCAGGCAGCTGCCACAATGATGCTCGAGCGGCTCAAGATGGACAAGGCTCTGTATCGAGTTGGGTTGACGAAGGTCTTCTTCAGAGCTGGCGTGCTCGCGGAACTTGAAGAGCGGCGTGACGCGCTCATCTCAGAGATCATGGCACGCTTCCAGTCCGTCGCCCGTGGTTTCACCGCTCGTAGGCAAGCCTACAAACGCCTGTATCGCACTGAGGCCACAAGAGTCATTCAGCAGAATTTCAGAGTCTACCTTGATCTTTGTCAAAATCCGTGGTGGCAGCTAATTGTGAAAATGAAGCCTTTGCTTGGTGCAACTCGGACTGCGACTGAAGTCAGGAAGCGAGACGAGGCGATCCGTCAGCTCCAGGATCAAATGCAGCAAGAGTCAGCCAACCGGCAGAAGCTTGAAGAGGATCGACGCAATGTCCATGCGGAAATGATGCGCGTTCAGCAGACTCTTGAGAGCGAGCGCGCTCTGGCTCTGGACAAGGAGGAGATCTTCAAGCGTCTTCAGCAGCGTGAGGCTGAGTTAGAGGACAAGCTAGCCGGTGCTATTGAGGATGCTGAAAAGCTCGAAGACGAGCTCGATGATCTTCTTGAAGCTAGGAAGAGGGCCGAAGAAGATGTCGAGAAATTCCGTGGTCAATTAGAACAGGCTGCCGCCTTGATCGGTCGATTGGAAGAAGAGAAGACTGAGCTCGCCGGGCGCATCTCAGATCTCGAAGGTGCAATCGAGGACATTTCAAGCACCCAACATGAGCGGAGTGAGCAGGAAGCAGCAATGGAGGAAGAGATCCATATGCTCCAAAGCCAGCTCCAGCTGAAGGACAGAAAAGCCCGCGACCTGGAGGGAAAGCTCTTGGAGATCGACCAAGATGCCGAGGTGAAACTTCATGCGGCGCAAAAGGAGCTACAGTCTTACAGGGCCAAACAGCAGCAACTCATGGCTGAGAACCGCGACGCTCAGCAACAGCTCTCGGCCCTTTCAAAGACATCAACGGATTACGAGGATCTCGTGCGCAAAAAAGAGAGTGAACTAGCTTTGCTCCGTGGAGACAACAAGAAATACGAGATGGAGAGAAGAACGTTCGAGGACCAGCGCAAGACCCTTGCTGCCGAGAAAGACAAGGCAGCTACTCGGCTACGAGAAGTGCAAGCTCAATTGGACGCTCTCAAGGCTCAGCAGTCGCAAGTCCAGAGAGAAGCCGAAGATGCAAAGAAACTTTTGCAAGCCCGACTTTCTGAAGACAGCCAAGCAGAGCAGAACCGCCAAGTGTTGGAATCTCACATAAAAGACCTCAAGGATGAGCTGTACGAGGCTCAAATGGAACTTAGTAGGGAGCGACAGTCCCGTGACGATGTCCTTTTGCTTAGTGAGCACAAGTACAACGAGCTTCAAGAGGAATACGAGCAGCTCAATGAAGCTAAAATCGTTATTGAAAAAGAGTTGTACGCAGCGCAAGATACTCTGAGACGGGCAATCGATGCTCGGGCTACAGCTGAGAAAGAACGTGACGATGCGCGGCAAGAGATTCGAAAACTCAGAGCAGCCTACAGCCAAGCAGAGGAAGCGCGGCGGGAGGCTGAAGTCGCTGGTGAACGAGCTGCCTCCAAGCTCGCTCGCGAACGAGAAGCCAGCTTGCGAAAAGACCTGGATGCTGCTCAAGACCGGCTGAAATGGTTCGAGGACGAATGTGCCAAGCTGAACCACCAGGTTGAGGACCTCAATAAGTTGATACTGTCCTCTGGAGAGTTCGGCTTGAAGAATGATCAAGCCAAGGAGCGGATGGAGCGAGAGCTCCATACCGTCAAGAGTCGCCTCACAGCATCTGAAAACGACAACCGCGCACTTCTTAACAAGCTTCAGCAAAAGGGCCTTGAGATTGCTCGGTCCAGTTCGAGGGCAAGCGAAGCTTCTCGCGGGCAGGTCAATGTTCTGCAGCGTGAGAAGATCAGGCTGGAGGAACTAAACGCCAAGCTCAACAAGCAGCTTGGAGAATCACAAGTGAATGCCGCAGCTCTGGAAAAGAAACTTGAAAAGGCTCAGCTCAATCTGGAGGATCTCAACCACGAGTTCCAACGTGAGGTCAAATCAAATCGCAATGCTGAGAAATCCACGTCCAACTTCAACGTCCAACTGGCGGAGGCGAATCGGAATGTCGACTCCGAGAGGCAGCTGCGAACCCAAGCTCAGGGCACTGTTCGAACACTTCAAGCAACCCTCGATTCTCGTGACAAGGAGTTACAGGAGCTCCGTTCCCAAATGCTGCGGGCCTTAAAGGTCGTCGACCCCGAGTCTGCGCCGCCGGCCCAGGTCGATGGCACCACTCAGCGTGTCTTCAGCGAGAAGTACGATCTAGTAAGGAAGATCGAAGACCTTCAGCAGAAGCTCAGGGTACAAACAGCAGCACGATCTGGCGCGGAGTCTCAGCTGGCCGAATTTAGGGCTGGACGAGTGTCACCTGAGCGGCCACGCCTCGGGGAAATTGATCTGAACGAAGCACCTTTCGATATGTCGCCTTCTTACCGGAAATCCAAGGCCAATGGACGCAGGGTGTCGAACTCATCCACGCCCCCTCGGCGTTTCACCAATGATGGCGAGCCTGGCAGCGATTCGATTCGTTCTGAGAAGACTGCTGACATCTTGAGCTTCAACAACCGCATGGACCTCAAGGCTGAGATTGAAGAGCTCCAAAATCAGCTGCAGATCACCCAGATGCAGAACCGCCATCTCCAGAGCCAACTCGAGCGCTCAACTACAGACCTTCCTGATTATGACGGAGAAGCTCCATCGCTCCAGCGGGTCAAGAAACTCGAGCAAGCTAACGGCCGTCTTCACAGTCTACTTGACGATTCATCCAAAAAGGTTTCTGCTTTAGAGAAGGCTCTCCGTACTGGCGAATTGTCCCTTCGAGATATCCAGACGAGATCACACGAGGAAATTCTAGACTTGCTCAATAACACAGAAGAGTCCAGACGATTGCTACTGCACAACCATAGGGACGCGGTCGCAGAGCTGACGGACATCAAAGTGCACTATGACAAGCTGAGGCACGACCGCGCCACTATTGAAGTCGATTTGCGTGATGCCAGGGGTGACCTGCAAGAGATGACGCAGGCGCGAGAGCAGGAGGCGGCGAGTCGCAATCAGCTTCTGCAGGAGTTCTCTGATCTTCAGATAAGGCTGGACGCAGAAACATCCAAACTTGCTGATGTGACAGCCAGCCTGAACCTGTACAAGAGCCGCGCGGACGAATACTTCAGTAAACTGGAGCAAGCTGAGATCGCAGTTCTCAAAGCGAATCGAGCTGAGCAATTTGCAAGATCACAGGCCAAAGAGGCCGAAGACACGTATGCTGAGGTCATGGCAGAACGCAAGAAAATAGACCAGACCGTTGAGGATCTACAGCGTCAGAACCAACGACTTGAGGAGAAGGTCGAGGACATGTCTACAGACCTGGAAGCAGCGACGCAGGCAAAGAAGAGGCTGCAACATGAGCTTGAGGACTATCGGAATCAGCGTGCTAATGACATCGAGGATACCGAGTCGAGCTTGGAGCAGACCCGCAAGAAGTACCAAGCCGAGTTCGCCACACTCACCAAAGAGCTTGACCTGGCTCGGGAGGAGAAGCTCTTCAAGCAGGCAGAAATCACTCGGCTGCGCGAGGAGCTGGACGAGCTTCGATCAAAGTGGGACGACGAGGTCCTCAACAGCTCCACCTGGTCCAAGGAGAAGTCGCGGCTCGAAGCCACGCTGGCAGACGTCTCTGCGTCGCGTGAAGAGGCAGTCAATGCACACAACGAAGCACAAGGCAAGATCGTCAATTTGCTTTCACAGGTGCGATCGTTGCGGTCGTCAGTTGATGAGGCCACTGGCGAGCGAGACGCATTGTTCCGGGAGAAGCGGAGCATCGAGGCGAGGCTGGAGGAAGCCAAGGCCGGTCTCGAGGAGCTTGCCAAGGGCGAGAGCCCGTCCCTTCGAGACGCAGCTAGCATCGACAAGGAGATCCTCGAGCTCAAGTCGAATCTTGCGCAGCAAGAGGACCTTGCAGCGGCAGCCGTGGAGAAGATGCGCCGGGCTGAGGCGCTGGCGTCTGAGGTGCAGAAGGACATTGTAGTTGAGCGAGAGTCAAGTGTGCAGCTGTCCAAGGACAAGGCAGCACTGGAGAAGACGCTCAACGAGGTGCAAGTCAGGCTTGTAGACCTTGAAACCAAGGGTTACTCGAGCGCAAGCCAGGATATCAAATTCCTGCATAAGCGCATCCAAGAGGTGAGCACATCCGGTGCATCGACTTCATGTCCAGCACTGCAATTTCGTCTCTTGACACGAAAATACTAACAGTTCCCAGCTCGAAAATCAGCTTGAAGAGCAGGAGGATAGCCGTGCCAAGTCGCAGCGCACCAACCGCAATGTTGATCGCACAGTCAAGGACCTCCAGAGCCAGATTGACCGCAAGGACAAGCAGAATTCACAGATGCAGGAGGATCTGGGCCGCATGCGCGACAAGATCGACAAGCTCCTCAAAACGATCGACGAGCTACAGTCGTCGGAGTCATCGAACCAGCTCCAGGCGCGACGGGCGGAACGGGAGCTGCGCAGTGAACAGGAGAAGGCAGCCAGGCTGGAGCGGGAACTCGAGAGCTGGAAGATGTTGCGATCAGAGAAAGGGTCAGTGCTGGGCAGCGTGGCGGGCAGCATCATGAGCGGGCGCGGCGGGATGACAAGGTCAGGGACGATGGCGACGATGAGGAGCTCGGGGCTGGCGAGCGTGGTGGACGAGGACGAGGAGGCGGCAAGCCATGTGACGATTCCCAAGAGGAAGAGCAGCATTAGTCGTGTGCCAAGCCTGACGAAGGGATTCTTGTAGGGGGAGCGTGATACCCGGGGCTCGGGGTGAGAAGGACCAAAAGAGCAGGGCTCTCAGGAAGGGGAGCGTTAGCATACACGAGGCCGGCGTTTACTGTTGCTCGTCGTATAATTCTGGTGGCATAATACCTTTTGGCGAGGGATGGAACGGTTTGTGTGAGCATTAGCCTATTTCCTATGTGGCATGGGGTTTGGACGGCAGCATAATAATAAGTGAGTGTAGGTAGGGATGGAGTGAGTGGACTTGTGGGGGGTTTAGTTCAAAGCTCTCGTCAGGTCAGGTATATATTTATATAATGAACGGGCTATGGTTTCTGGCACTTGAGAGAACCGTGACTTTATTACTGTGATCTTTGACATTCACGACGAGTGGTGTGTCCTGTTGACTCGGTAGATAATGACAGGCAAGGAAGGCATGGTGGGTATTGATTAGCTATGGGCCCGCTGTGAGGTTGTCTTGAGTCGGTCGGCCGTAGCGGGGCCGGTAAGACGAGGAGGACTGCTGTGTTGTTGTTCTTTATTACATATCCTATCGGGTGCCTTCAAAGCTGTGGCTAGCCACCGGGAGATGGCCCACGCAGTGCAGTAGTCAAAAGCTTAGTTAGATGCGTCACGATGCGTGTACCACAGTCGGTAGTCTGCTGGCTTGCCCGGCAGTGCCTTGCCTGCATACTGCATACTGCATACTGCATACTGCATACGCACGTTGCATGTTGCGGTAGACTAGACTACTACTGTATTAGAGTTGTTTATTTCTTTTAAACTTTTGCCGCGGTGGGCCCTCATCTTGACAGCTGAACGTCCAAGGCGGCTCGTTCCCCCGCACCGACTTTCCCTCCTTGAGCAGGTCACCCCTGCGTCGGCAAGGTTGTGAGCTGGTCACCCCTGCAGGACATGTGGTGAAGCTTTCGGCATGGACTGAAATTGCACGTTGGCCGACAAATCACACCGCAGGGTGGCGTGGTCAACGGCGTAGGGACTGGCGGGAATCGGGGCAGCGTTTGTTCAATTTTGGGTTTCGCTTTATAGGGTCTGATCCGTCGACGGACTGGGGGGGGGGGGGTTAGGAAAAAGCAAGCCTGGCCGGCCTGGATGGAGCGATAAAATGCACGCCCCGTCCCCTCTCCTCCGCCTCATCCGGGCGACGCTTGATCCTCTTCTGTGTTGTTGTGTTGGAGTCTATTGTCTGTACGTCTCGTATACATGTCAGATACACGTCTACCACCTATACTTCCTTCTAAACAAAATACAACAAATCCACAATAAAACCCGCCAAGTCCGTCCCGGGCCCAACAGTCGAACCAACCAAAACAACATCATCATGAAGTCGGTCGTCCTCGCCACTGTTGCCGCCGCCGGCCTCGTCGCCGCCCAGGCAGGTCTCGAGGGCCAGCCCGCCTGTGCTGTAAGCTTTGCCCTCCTAACCCCACATTCGTCTGATGTCTCTCCTCCTTAACTTCATCCCATCACTGCATCCCATCACGGCATCCCATCACGGCATCACATCACATCACATCACAATTACACAAGCAAGCCAGCTGACAACATCTCTCCCTCCACACCAACAGACACCCTGCCTCATCTCGGCCATCGCGGCCGTCTGCACCCCAGCGGCCGACCAGGCCTGCGCCTGCGCGTCCCAGTCCGAGATTGGCGCCCAGGCCGCCGGCTGCCTGCTCAGCAACTGCAACTCGGGCGACCTCGTCCAGGCCCAGTCGGCCGGGTCCGCCCAGTGCGTCTCGTTCTCGGCCACCGCCTCCGTCTCGGCCACCGCCTCCGAGACTGGCAGCTCCGCCAGCGTCACCGTCAGCGTCACCGGCACGACGTCGTCTGGCAACGCATCCGTCACCTCCCTCACCGCCTCCTCCGCCGGCACCACCTCTGGCTCAAACGCCACCTCCGCGTCGTCCGGGCCCTCGGCCAGCATCAGCATAACCAGCACCAGCAGCAGCACCAGCTCCGCCAGCAGGACACCGTCGCCCACGAGGAGCGGCTCCATCTCTGCCTCGGGTAGCGCGGCTTCTGCGTCGTCTACAGCTGGCGCGGCCTTTGCGGGCCCTGTTGTCAGCGGAGGGCTATTGGGTGGTTTCCTGGCTGCTGTTGCCGCGTTGTTGTAAGAGGTCAATTGACCTTTGGTGTCTGGAAGATGACTGTGCTGGGGGGGGGGGTGTTTAATTCAGCGGATCATTTGAGACGCGAAATCTCGAGTTTATGAGCAAAGAGTACACAAAGGTTGAGGATAGTCTTCGAGAGCCTGTATGATCTAATAATGAGCGCCTCAAATAACCGGTGGCAACGATAGTCTAATGTAATCTTGAACAAATACCCACTGCTGCCTGAGATTATATTCTTGTTTGGGCTTCTTGACGACTAATGGGCATTATTCGGATGCCACTTCGTCCGGGAGCGTCCTTGGTCTCGACAACACCTCCTTCGTCTCTTCCGCCTTCGCCCGATGGTCGTCATCGGGACTCGGCAGCTCCAGGTCTACAAGCCAGGGCGACTGATGGGGTTTGTAGGCCACCGTCATGACAGCAGCATTAACAAAGAGCGTATTCCTCCCAGCCTCAAAAGGAACAGAGCCCTCATCTTCAGGGCACAAACTCACGGGCGCAATCGTGCCGCCACCTCCGCCCTTGGTCTGTTCCAGGGACAGCCGCCCACCGTCGCCCTCCCACGACTGCAACACGGCCCCGTAGGCCTCGTGGATGTGCCCAAAACAGTGCACCCGGGGCCGCGCCCTCCCCACAGCCGCCCACAGCAACCGGCAACCGGCGTCGTCGTGAACCCTCGTGCGATCCAGCATCCTGTGGGGAGGGCCGTGCGTCATGGCGACGTCCGTCCCCTCCTCGATCGCGAAGTCGTGGCCCTCGGCGCCATACTGGAACCCCCACCTGCCGTACTCGGGCGTCCACGCGCTGGCGTAGACGGTGAGCCGGGCCCCGTTGGCGAGGACGAAGCGGTACGTGCCCTCGTCGGTCAGGACGTGGATGCCGTCCTGGCGGGCCCTTTCCAGCTCTTCGTATGTCTTGTGCGGCTGGCGGAGGAGGCGTTTCTTCGTCTCTTCGGTGAGGTAGCCTCTCCTTGAGCACTGAACACTTTCAGATGAGTATTGCTGATCGCATAGACAGCTGTATGGGCTCGGTGTTAGCTCTTACGTCTTTGTTCCAAAAGCTCACGTCCATGCTACAGTCGTGGTTTCCCGGGATAACCCTGGTGTGCGTTAGTAACCTGCTACAGAGCCAGAAGCAAAGAGTTCTGAAAGATCCTGATAAGGGGTGGATAGGCAACCATAGCAGGGGAGAGCTTATACATACAGCTTCAGCGGCGCATCGATCGACCGCATCACATCGAAGGTGACTTGATACTCCTTGATGTGTGAACCAAGGGTCAGATCGCCGCAGTGGATGGCCACGTCTGCGCTGGGAAGGGGTTGGCGAAAAGCATATTCCTGAGCCTCATCCGGCTGGGTCTGCGGGTCAAAAAGGCCTTTGCCGTGAGTATCCGATAGGATGAGAAGGCGAGTCTTTATCTGGGGTGCCGGTGTCATTTTTCTGCTTCTCTGTGGCCATGGCTCAGTAACTTCGCATGCTGTCTCGAATTCCAGGTTGGCGGCTCACAGAAAGAGTCTACGCGCAAGCAATGAGTGAATGAGACAAATGGGAAAGTACAGCCACCACGAATAAGACGTGGTGGTTCAGAAAGCAGAGCAGCAGAAATAAACGTGTGATTCTTTATAACAGAAGATAAATGCACCTGTGTCGGAATATATAAAAAGTGAGCACGACTGTGTGAGGCGTTGTTTCTGGGGAAGTGAGGATGGCGATATCCAGAAGCCTACACGAAATCGTGTGAGCTGAGCTCAGACCTGGAATTCGCCCCGTTGGTCGAGGGCGCATACCCGCAATCCACCTATGGTTGGCCGTCCGTCCTTCATTGAAAACAGGAGCCTGGATTAGACCCCCACACGCGCTTGATCAACTTCAGTGTCCGTTCACCATCCCGGGCCCAAACTTGTGACGCCTGGGGAAGTGAAGTCGGAATATCTAAAGGAGAATCGAATCAACTGGACCAACCAGCTGCAAGGAGGAGAGGGGGGCCAGGACGAGCGAGCAGGCTTATGTAAGCCGACTTGCCAAAGCATCCCGTTGCACCTCGAGCTCAGGCTCGTGAATGCGACAACTCTCAACAGCTCCCACTTCTCTCTCCAGCGACGACTATTGAGACCCACCTGTTGGCGCACCACGATGGCCTCGTCACAAGCGCCTCCTGACGCGCCCAGCGACGACAAGGACAGCAAGAACCGCGAACCCAAGTATGGCGGCTTCGCGCGCTTCGAGATTGAGCTCGAGTTCGTCCAGTCGCTCGCCAACCCAAACTACCTGAACCACCTCGCCGCCCAAAAGCTGCTCCAGCAGCCCGCCTTTGTGCAGTACCTCAAGTACCTGCAGTACTGGAGCAAGCCACCCTATCTCAAATACCTCACCTACCCGGGCCCGACGCTCAAGAACCTCGAGCTGCTGCAGCAGGAGCGGTTCCGGCGCGACATCATTAGTCCTGATTTCGTCGCGGCACTGATCCAGGAGGGCACAAAGGCCGCCGTCGAGTGGCACAAGGAGAAGGACGTCTGAGAGACCCAAGCATCTGAATCATTGATTGAGGCTTGTGGTATCTACCATGAAAACGAAGCGAAGCCATGCACCACGAAATGGAAACACCCCCGAACGCCCTGCCATGCAATTGTCCATCTCGGCTGGCTGTGGCGCCAGACCTCGACCGAACTATTCCCTTCAGAAACCACAATTGCCAACCCAAAATATACCCTCCATGCCGGGTTGAATTACTAGTTCTCCCTCCACCGATGTCCGCAAGTCATGCACTACGCACGGTCAGTACTCGAGAAACACCGTGGAATGGGACCTTGCGGCTGCACATGCCTTGAAGAAGCTGGTCATGGGCTCATCAGCACTGCGGATCTGGACCTGGAAGAAGGCGGCCTCCTCTCCGTCGCATCCCTCGGCGGGGCACTGGGCCTTGCCCTTCTGCGCGTTGTCCCAGGCCCCCGGTCCGCCAAAGACGTCCTCCCTCTCTTTGCGATGGAAGACGCGGCGCGAGTAGAGCGGCTCGGTGATGGCATACTCGTAGGGACAGGTTCGGCACTCGAGACGGTTAAGCCCGTTCTCCATGGCGGACACGGTCAGGATGTTTGCGCAGTGGGGGCAGACTGGAGCCAGCAGGTGAGAGGTTTGGTCAGTCTGCGATGCGATCCGGTACAATGCGATGCGCACCAATGAGGCAGGCAGAGGGAAGACACGGCAACTTACAGAGCAGCATCTTTGCTAGGCTGTACAAATAGTCGCAATTGAAATGGCCAGAATACTATTATTATTATCATAAGGCCCGATGATCCAGTGTCACCGTTGTCGCATGGCTGGTTATCACATGAAAGGTGGGTTGTGTGATAAGCTTTATTTTTCTTTCTTCGAAATGAGTCTTCGGCCGCGCTCTCGTCACCCACCCACTCATTTAGCGGCAGGCAAGCTCCCAAGGTTTGAAGGGCGGCTGCTAGTGCCTGGGTAGTTCAGGTGCACGGAGGACCAGGACCCCTCCTTGCAATGCCAGGCGCTGCTGGGATTGAACCCCACGCGATCTGGCCCGGCCGGCGGGGCGGGCTTCTGGGCGGGCAGTATGCTCGCGGGCGGCTGCGGGTTAGGCTGCCAGCTGCTTGGCTTCGTCTGCACGCGTGGCTTGGTCCACTGCCACCTCCCTAAACCGTCGCTCTCAAGGGCCCAAAGGGTGACGTCTGCCCAACTCGAACTGCGACGCATGTGCACCTAGCGACACGACACAACCCAAAACCTCACGCCGCAGCAAGCTCACAGGTTGGACCACTTGCCTGGAGTCGAGGGCGACCACACTTGACGGCCATACTCGCAACTTACTCCGGCTGCAGGAGCTTGCTGAAACCCCGAGGATCCCGATATTTCTTCTTCTACAGGACAGACAGGGCCGCTTCACCCTGGGACTTGTTCCGCCCTGCAACGAGCTCCTTCCCAACCACGGCTTGTCCTGTCCTATCCTCACAATGGCCCATGAAGATGAACATGATGTATGGGAACGATTCCGCCGGATGTGCTTGTCCGCTTAAACCGTTGCTGACACCGCTCTCCACCAACAGGGCGCCTCCGCGAAGGAGATCCTCGTCGAGGCCTGCCGGCGAAACAACGTCGAGCTGATGCAGGAGACGCTCGAGGGCAAGAGCGAGAAGGAGATTGCGGACCTGCTGAACAACACAAAGACCGTCATGGGCAACCATCTATACCACGAGGCTGCTGCCAGGGGAAACTGTACGCTGTCCTTTACCTCTGCCCCTGCCTCTGCCTTTCCCGCAGCCTACCCCTGCCATCCTTCTGCTCAGATCTCATGTCCTGAAAACTAACCCTCACATCCTTTTCCCCCGCAGACGAGATCATCGACTTTCTCCTCGACCAAGACAACTTCGAGTGCGACCCCACCAACCGGGTGGAGGGCGACACGCCCCTGCACACGGCGGTGCGGTGGATCAACAGCGAGCCCGAGGCGCAGCGCGAGTTTGGCAACGCCCTGGTCGAGATGATGCTCGAGGCCGGCTCTAGCACGCGCGCCAGAAACAAGGGCGGCCTGACCGCTTTCCAGCTCGTCGACCCGCGCAACACGGGCCTGCGCGACCTGATACAGAAGCACGAGTACGCCGCGCTCAACAAGGGCGACTTTGTCCAGAGCTCCGCCGCCACCGCCGACGGCGTCATCAGCGCGCCCATGTTGGACGTGGACAGCGATGACGACGCCGAGTTCAGCGGCAGCGACGACGAGGAGAGGGCCGAGTGGGAGCGGAGGAGGAAGCAGAAGGCCGCCAAGAAGGGCTGATCGACCCCGTGGGCTACGGGGCGCGTGGACAAGGCGGGCGTGCGCAATTTCAGGATCACGGCTGTACTATGGGGGGACTGATGTGTGGAAGGGGCTTGTGGCGTGGTCACCCAATATTAGACGGCACACGGTATCATGGGGGAGGTATATTCAGCAAAAGGCGTTTAGTACAGAGAATTGCATGCTCATCTTCAGACATGTTCCACTTGCGTTTTGCGTGATCCCGCCAGAATGGATCGGGGAGATTTTTGGTGCCGTTTCCTCCAGCAGTGTTCGTCCGGGCCTGTTTCTCCCAGCTTCGAGGGCTCTCTTCTAATTTCATGGAACATAGTAGCTCATCCATTAGGTTCGCCCCACCAACGATCGAGGCGTGTCGCCGCTGTGGAGCCAAAATACTACACCGAATTGTAGCCGCCTCGACTTTACAGTTCCACTGTATCTATAATCGTCTCAATTGAGGACACCTGCCGAGCGGGATTGTGCTCCGGATTGTGCTCCGTACAATCTTCCATGTGAAATGTGTTTGCTCCAGCCCCGGCCCAACATGGTCCTATCGATAGACGGTGGGACTGGCTCACAGGGGCTGCAGCGTAGGGAAAATGAGTAAAATGAGTATGAAAACCAATGAATGCTCTAGCTATTGACATGCTCTAATAGGGTATATAGCAATTGTAAGAAAAGTCGAGCCAAGGAAATGAATAATGCAGAAGGAGGAGGGATCTCTCAGAGTCCGCGTCCCCCAAAACGCTCCATGCCTTCACATTCGTAACTCGTCGCTCCGTCAGATCCCTCATGCAGAATATGCACAGGCTTCTATAGCAAAATGTTTACCGCCAGGGAAACAACAAGTGCAACAAACACCCTGCCCATAAACTTACTACCCAGGACACCTCCAGCAGCGCCGCCCTGCGCCTCGATGAACGAAATGTTCCTCGCGGCCTGCAGGATGTCTTCTGACATGTTGCCGGACGCAGCCCACTGGCTGATCTGGGTGCCAAAGGTTGCGAGGATGTCGGTGCTGCGGCCGGCGGGGCAGAAGGTGACGCCCCAGCCGCCGCCGCCGGGGATGACAAAGGTGGACGCGCCGTCGTCGTAGGGGAAGCTGTAGGCGTCCGGGCAGACCTTCTTGGCGTGGCGCGCGTACAGGCTGCGCGGGCACTTGTGCGGGTCGTTGTACTTGCCGTCGCAGCAGTCCTTGGCGCTGCCCGTCTTCTTGCACGAGCTGAGGCACGGGTCGAAGACGGGGCGGGGGACGCCGTCGTCCGGGTACGGGTAGACGCCGTCGCCCGGCTTGGGCGGGTCCAGGATCTGCAGGTCCCACGGGCACCAGTGCCCTACCTTCTCCGACGTCTGCTTCGACTCGTACGGCATGGGGTACGTGCCGTTGGTGAAGTCTGTGCCCGTCCGGCTCGGTGCGGACAGGTAGCCGGTCGTTGCGATGCATGCCGGGCTGACGAGGTTGGGAGGGGGCTGCTGGCCGTTGGGGTTGGGCTGATACTCCATCGCCAGGGGTATGTTGTACCCGTCGACAATACTGATGTCAACGAAGTTCTGGTTGTTGCCCACTCCGCCGGAGAGGAGGATCTCGGCTAGTGTTGCTGGTGGGTTGCCCTAGGGATAGTGTTAGTCGCCGTCGGGGCAGCCGAGCATGAGATAAGTTCTCCTCGGTGGGATGACCAAATAGTCGTGGCTGTACGACTTACAGATGCTTGTGTGCAGTCCATCTGTCCACAGCTGCCTGTCGTGCAAGTCAAGACACCATCTGATGGTGACGTGCAATTTGTTCGACCCCATACCCTCCCGTACCAGTCTGACCCGACCTCGAGAGACTTGTTGGCGCCGGCTGCCAGTTCAAAACCTCCGGTGCCTGGGCCTGATCCTGCTGTCGTGTATATGCCCGGCCATATCGTCTCCCCGCAATTGTTGGTTATCAACAAAGGCACGGTATCTTGCCATAAGACCATCTTCGCGATGATCGCCTTTGAAAATTACTGTGTGAGGATGCCGAATCCAGAATTGTGTAACCTCGCTGGCTGTTGAGGTAGATCTGTGGGTTCTATGTTTCGATCTTCGCAACCGATATATATGAGACGGGGAAATGATATGCGGTAGTGTAACTGAGACTCGAGACAAAGAAGAGTCGTGAGGGATATGTTTCGAAAAAGATGCAGGCCAAAGTCAAAGTAAGATAGACAGAGGTCTTAAGTGGATGGATTGATGCGATTTGCACAACAAGCACCCTTCGACGTTCCTGAATACACAAGTAGAGATAGATAGCCAACCCTCCCAAGATCACCGACGTGCGTCAATGGCTTGATGGCCATTTAAGCAGCAGGCGTTCGTCCCAGGCGCCCAGGGACGCTGCCATGGTTTCCAAGGTTCGTTTTCTCACGCCCTGACTGGCGGGTTTGAGTAGAGCCATGTCTCTGCCATGGACCCTCCCTGGCGTTTGCCGCTGGGGTGGAGGATGACGCATGAGCGGTTGGTTTTCCGGATTCCAAGTCAGTCAGCGTTCCCTTTCTAGGGCAGCATTGCCAGGGTTCCTCTCGCCAGGGGTGGCTGATTGGAGACTGGGCTGGACAGCGTTTCAGCGGGCTGAGCTGCAGGGGCCGCAGCTTGGTTGGGAGTGCAGCCGCCGATCAAGCGCCAGTTCAGAAGGAGCATGGCCGATCCACTCCCGTGAAGACCCTGGAGTCCGGCCTGATGTCATCGAGGCTGGTCTGCAATCAAGAGAGGCCATCACCACACGCACGTGCCGCTTGTGCTGGACGGCGAGCAGGAAACACCGGAGGTTCTTCAATGTTACCCCATGATAACCCTCAGAGGGTTGTTCTTCTGGCCTACTACAATGTAACCCCCCCTACCGCTTGGAAAATGCGTGGCAGCGGAAAGATCAAATCTCTTTCTACGTGTTGTCTCACGATTGCTCTAGAGCTCGTTGTCCGGCCAATTGACATCGGGATCGTGTGAACTGTCAAGTCTTCTTAATAGATAAGTAGGCCTGGAGCGACTTATACTTTTATACACTGCATGTTGAAATCCTACATGTACTCTCGATTCCTTTTAGTCTACTGCGTGGTCTCACACTAGCCGCATACCAGCGTTGAAGTCAAAAATCTCGTTCTCTGTCCAGAGCATTGTTACTCTTTAAACTCCTCTCTCTCTGTACCAGCATGGAAGCCCGTTTTCAGGCTCAGTAAAATTTTGATACCGCCTTTTCCTTTCAGAGAATTGACGGTATAGGTGAAATCACAATTATACCTAAGTTTGTCAGAGGGCAACACTGGCAGAGAAACAGCCAGGGTCAGTATTGTGGATTGTTCTATTATCCCCTCTGCATGTTGACATGACTACTGATCAAAGGTTTGTGTATGTAGCGACTAGCACAGACTTGGCATGTCTTCAAAATGGACCACCCATCAGCAGAGCTCTGCCCATCAGCCGCTGTGTTGCTATTGTCTAACATACCTAGGTATCGGTATATGCCCATGTACTAGTAAGAACCGTTGAAAACCATCAATGACTCGACGTATACTCTGTACAATGGTAAGTGTGGACATTGGTGACGCTTATCATGCATTCTCAAGTACATTTTGCCGTCACGTATACACAGTGGGGGGCGATGGCTGTGAGCGGCTACACTGTCGGGTTGAACACGTTACCCTAGGGTAGTTCCAAGGCTTGGACCAAAACATTCTGTATTGGTAATCTTATAGAGACGACTGTATTCACTAATCTACTCTTCTCGGCATTGTATACCTATCTAACTCTGGGGTTTTAAGCGTATACCACTGTATGAAAGGGCCGACCGCATGCTCCTTGAGAAAAGGAGCATGCATTCGGATTAAGAACGAAACCACCCATACTGAAAGGGCCTGGGAGCCTAGAATAACCGCTTTGGGCGGAAGTAAAGGGCTCTGAATTTGAGAGATCGCTGCAAAGCCTATGGGCTTCAGAGTGACCACTTCCGCAAGACCCTAATGCGCGGTATAGCAGGTCTGAAAAGTATGTAGTAAGAGGTCTCTCACAACCCGAATTAGTGTATGCGCAGACCAGCAAATGTTCTTTTGAAAGTATTCATGTGACGGCTGAGAATAAATTTGCAGTGCGAAGAAGAGAAAATAATCCTGCCGGAGTGATTGATCAGTTTCAACAGTATGACCAAGGCGTGAAGATAACACTTTGAAGTTCCTTTCTATGGGAGAACTCCATGTACGCGCGTGTGTAAAGCTCATTCAATGATACCAATCCAGGCGGCAAAGCTATCACCGATCCCATTGCGAGCTGCCAAGAGCCTTGCACTATACTTGACAAAAGTGAGTGCAGTTGAAAAGAGTGTTCGAAAGGATGTCACATGAAATGGTTTCGAAGTATCAACAGGCGTCGCCCACCGTGCAGCCCACGAGGTTGCGAGCATCTCTTCTTGGCTTTACATTGGTCTACATGTTTAAAATTGGATTCCGATTTCACGTCGCTTTAAATGGTATTTACGACTCCGTCTTGCTGATCTCGTGCTTGGTCCACTCTGTCAAGCCGCCCTTTGCGACAATATCCTGCAGGTTGGAGGCAAACTCGCCGACCTTCTCCTCCCAGCGATCCCCGTTCTCACCCTCCTGCACCTGGACAACACTACGCGCGACATCCCACGTCAGGGTCCAGCCTGTCCGTCGGGTTGGAGTCTTGTCCGAGCGGGTGAAAGTGGCGCGAAGGCGCTCAATGAGACGCGGGACCTCCAGGCCCAAGAGCGCATTGTTGATACTGTTCCTTGAGAAAATGTTTCCGAAGCTGCCCGCCACGACGAGCGGTATTTGCTTGGCCAGAATCGCTGTCGCAGCTTGCTCTCTTGAGGATCCACAGCCAAAGTTGAAACCTGAGACGAGGATGTCATTGGGCTTGGCGACAGACCCAAAGTCCGGGTCATAGTTCGACATGCACACTTGTGCCATTCCCTCCTTGGTAATGTCGTCCTGGTATGTATATTTACCGGGGTAGATGTTATCGGTGTCGAGATTGTCGGCATCGCAGAATACAACCTCACCGGTAATCTTCTCCGGGAAGCCTGGGAGGATCTGAGTGGTGGCCTTCGCAGTGTCATCACCCACGGAGGACTCGACCCGGTCGATAAGTGACTCGAGCTGTTCCAGAGCGTTGCTGAGCTCGCTTTCCGTGGTTGGGGGCAAACCAGTACCATAACCATACTCAACGCCAGAGTAGTTCTCTGGGGCCTCGTATTGGCCTGTGCCCGAGATGGTACCGTTCAAAGCGCTAGCGGCCACAACCTCAGGACTAGCAAGGTATGCGAGAGCATCTCGAGAGCCCATGCGTCCCTGGAAGTTGCGGTTTGAAGCAGAAATTCCAACCTCGCCAGGCTCCAAAAGACCAGTCCCCAATCCGATACAAGGACCACAGGAGGCCGGAAGTGGGATACTCCCAGCTTCAAGGAGGGCCTGCCAACTACCTTGATCTTCCGCGATCTCCTGCTCACGAACTGAAGCCGCCGCGATATACATCTTGACACCATCAGCGATTTTAGGAATCTTTCCGCCATTAGCCTCTGCGGCATCCTGGAAGACCTTGGCGGCTGCAGCAAGATCAGAGGCCCTGGAGTTGGTGCAGGACACAATATACGCCTTGTCTACCTTGATATTCTTTGGGGCTAGCTCGGCAAGGGGCGTTGAGAGCTTGACGGAGTTGGGCCCCGAAACATAAGGCGATAGGGTAGAGAGGTTGAGGTAAAGCTGCTTTGCATAATGTGCTCCGGGGTCGGCATGAACAGGGTTGGCGTAAAGCTCGTCAATTTTTTCGTGTGTGATTCGCTCCCTCGTTGTCCGGTCTTCGTGCATTGCTGCTTCTGTAGCCTTGTATCGCAGCCAGCGTTCTAGGGTCCGGTCTATCGGAAACTGTTGAGCGCGTAAAGTCAGACAGTCTCCAGTGTACAGTAGGGTTTGGATCAGGGACACACCATTGCAGAAAGCGCAGACCACTCAGTTGACATATTACTGATTGTAAGTCTGTTGTCCACCGAGATACTCGCCATTGTCTCCTCAGAACCGGTGAACTCGACCGCATGGTTGAGCACATCACTGTTGAACAACCCGCAGAGCGCAACGATAACGTCTTTTCCAGTAACACCTGGAGGCAGGGTCCCAGTAAGAGTTACCTGCGCAACGGGAGGGATTTGAAACCAGCTCTTCTTCGTGGCCCAAATCGACGCCGCGTCTGTCCTCACTAAAGCCGTTCCCAGCGCACTTACTCCTCCATACATATTACTATGGGAATCCGACGCTACGCACAGAGTACCCGGCCAGACAAATAGCTCTTCGACCTGATGGGTGTTAGCATACATGAACCCTCTTTTCGAGCCATCGTGGCACTCACCATGACCTGGTGACCAATCGAGTAGCCGGCAGGGAAGAAAACAACGCCGTGCTGCTTCGCAAACGCCTCAATCTGCTCGTATTTCTTCAGGTTTGACTCGGTCTTGTTTTGCACGTCATGATCGAGCGCGAAAACCATTTGCTTGGGATCCTTCACCCGAGTGGCGCCCATGGACATAAACTTCTTCGCAATGGGCCAGGTGTTGTCGTGAGACATACATCGATACGGCTCGATCTGTACGTAGTCGCCGCTCCGAACGAGCTTGCCCTCCGGGAGACCGACTGCATGGCGCTGCACGATCTTCTCCGTCAGGGTCTGTGGTGTTGCTTTCTCCATTGGGATATCTGCGAAGGAGAACTCCGTCCCGTGGGCTTGTGAAATTGTCGCTCGACCGGAGGGTATCGTCCTCGTCAGGTGGCGGTACGACTGCTGGCGGTACGACGTGCGTGGGAGACGTTGGCTAATTACGCTTTGCATCGAGATTCGACTGTTCGCCCGGCAGAGGGATCGAGCCCATTGGGCGTTCGCAACCTGGGAAGAGTTAGTCTACAGGGAAACAATACAATGAGCATAGAAATCAACCCACTGCTCTGCGCGACATGGCGTGGAATGATGTAGCGCAGCGCGCCCTAGAAATTGTTGAATTCAATGACTCCAAAAGAAACCTTGACTCTGCTGAACAACAACTTTTTTGTTAGTGGCTGCCGATGATCGCATCCGCTATCGATAAGGCTTACATAACCAGGGCCCCCGTCAAAGACGAAACACGTAGATACTTGCCATGCCGAAGTTATGCGCTGCTTTGCCAGTGACTTGGTTAGGAAAACGAATTGGATACTAAAAAGCCAGGTATAAAAGGAGGCTAAACGCACATAACCTTCCGGACAGACTCTGTGGTTTCGTAACCGAGCTACGGTTTCGAGCCTGCCTATGTATGTGGTGTAGCAAGTTCGACAGTCTGTTCAAGGAGTTACTGTGGGGTTGGGCAAATATTCGAGCTCAGCTACTGATCTCGACCTTCTCCAAGATGCCGGAACAATTCAAGAAAAGTAAATTGAAAATTGTAGATCAAGTCGGCGCATGGGGACATCCTCAAAAGGATCAACTGCCGTCACCGTCACTGCCTTGCCTTCCACAGCAGGGGTACCAGTCTGCTACCTACGGCCCGTACCACCTACTGGGACAAAATGGTTGTACACAATAGTGACCACAAGGACTCTGCTGCCCTCACACAGGCGCTGTTGGGACTTATGAAGAGTAACATGAGACGCACTGAAAATGTCGACCTGTGGCGCGCGACGGGCCTAGGACTGCCCTGTTGCTTCAGTGTCTTGAAGTGCCTTCGCGCCCGGGTGGATCCCCGCATCGAGCAAGACGACGACAGATTGTCAGGGGCGACAGCGACGATGAGTAAGTACCTGTTGCGCGGAGAGCTCGATGCAGGGCGGTAGAACGGCAGGGCATCGTCGTGCCTGGTCGTGCATGCGACATGCGATTCAGCCGAAGGGAGGGTTGATCACGCGATCAGACACCGCCAGCTCGGTAGCTGACAGAAATGCTGAGCTCACGAGCATATACAATCATGCGATAAGCACAACGGCGAGGGTTGGTTTCTGAGGGGAAGAGTGAAAGAAGAGTTGAAAAGATGCCCGCAGGACAATTGTGCTACATTGTGCGCGGCTGATCGGCCATCAAGCGCATCTCGCGGCAAGCTGCCAAATCAGGGGGACAGGGTCACTAACAGTAGCCGCGAGGGTCGATCCTTGCTGCTATCAGTTGAATTCTAACACACAGTTAGACACGACGACGAGTGCCTATGACAAACCGACATCGCACAAGGGCAGTTGCAATGCCATACGATGCAGATTCAAAAAGGGCATGCGTGATTTGGGTTTCCCTGCGCATCCTGTGCATCCGGCTCACCTCAGGGTGGGACTGGCAACTGTCGTTCGTGCTTAAGCGCCGCGGTGGTCAAAAGCGGAGATCCCTGCCCCGCCGACTCAGCTGTGCCCACATGGCTCAGCCGCAGCTCCGCCCCCCCCCCCCTTCAAGAAGTCTTGAGCCCTGTGTGCCCTGTGCCCTGTGCCCCTTGTTCACTGCTCCCTGGTCCACGGGCGTGTGCGTGTGTGTTGCCGGCGTCGGTTGCACTGCCGGAACGGCAAGCAAGATGCTCGGCTAGGCTGTTGTTGGAGGGGTTTGGAAATAGAACGGGCTGCTGAGGGCTACTGAGGGCTACTGATCAAGGTGGTCGGATCGGCAGGAACTATATTCGGCATCATCATGAGACGGGCACCCTTCCCATTCGATGATGACGATGATGTCGATGCTGCGGTTGGCAGTCTAAATAAGACGTCGGGTTCGGAAGTGGTGTGTGCTGGTGATGATGCCGTGCAGCATAGAGCACGGCCCCTGGGCGATCTTATTTGACAGGAACTACCTTGTCCTCGGTGTACCTACTAGTCTCAGCCCATCGTCTAACGTGCGCTCGTTTACCCGGCTCGGCACGCGGGTTAGAGTATTAAGCTTATAGGTATAGTGGGTTTATTCTTCTATTATTATCTGTTCTAAGATTATACTAAAATGCCGAGTAACTTCGGACTTACTAATAATATACCGATAGGGGGCCATATATAGCTTCTTCCTAATAATCTCCCCCCCCCTAAAAATAGCTGCACCCTTATAATTAATAATCGTTATTTTATTAAATATTTATTATTTTTCCTTCCTAATATTTATTTCCTTATAATTAATAACTATTATTACATTAAATAACTATTATCTTTTATTTTTAAAACTATTTAATAACTATTATTTTAATAAATAATATTATAATAATAAATATATTAATATTTAATAACCGTTATTTTTCTATATAATTCTAATATTATAAGGGTTTTAATAGTTATTAAACCGATATAAATATTATTTAATTATATAAAGTTATTATAAATATAGCTTAATAATTATCCTAAATATTTAATAAGGGCTATATAATATTTATTTTAATTAATAAGTTTTTTAATTAATACTTATCGGCGGTTAAAGTTATTAATAAGCTTTTATATATCCTTATCTAATTAAAATAATAATTTTTATTTCCGGAATTCCGGTTTTAAGCTAATATAGTTAATTAAATATCTTAATATTTTAAATATTATTTTATAAAAGTTAATAATTATCTTATTATAATTACTAATATAAATAAAATTAATAAGTAAAATAAATCTTTTAAATAGATTTATAAGGTATAGTTTAAAATAATTAATTAATATAATATTATATTTTAATTTTTATAATATTAGAAATTTAAGATAATAGGCTATATAATTAATTTACTTAAGAATTTTAAAAGAATTTATATATTAAGAATTATATTTATAATTAACGTTTTATAATACGTTATAACCTTTATAAAGGTATAATAATATTTATTAATTAATATTAAAGAACTATATTAGGTATTATTAATTAAAGTAAGCTTTTATAGTTATTATAGTAAACGTAAATATATTATATATTTAAATTCTACTATATAATAAGTTTAAAATTACTTATAATATATATCTTATAATAATATCGGATATATTATTAAGTTTAAATCCTTTAATAATCTTATTTAATAAGCTTTTAATAGCTTATAATTTACTATTATAATATTTAAATTAAATTTATAATAGGATATTAATTTATTAATAAGGGTTATTTAAGCTATAAATAAAATATTAAAAGGCTAATTTAATTATTTATATAATACGTTTTAATTAACCGTTAATTATAAGATAATATATTATTATATATAGCAGCTTAGTTTTAGCTTTCTTTTAAATATTAGTTTATATTATAATAAGAAACTTTAGGTTTTAATTAAAAAAAATAATTTTAAGAAAGCTCTAATTACTATATAAAAATATTTAAAGTAATAATATTACCTATTTAAATACTATCTAAGTTATCTTACTAAATATAAATAAAAGATCCTTTAAAAACTTATAAATAATAATAAAAATTAAGTTATAGTTATTTATTAATATTAAAAGGCTAAATATAAAATTTATTATAATTTAATAATATAGGTAAGAAGATTTAAATATAGGTTATAGATTACTATAGGTATAATAATAATAAATTTTATATATATAGTATTTTAAGTAGTATTAAGTAAATTTTTATAGTTTAAAATATAAATAGGCGATATAGTATAGCTTAAAAAATTTGCTAAATTAGATATAGCTATAATAATTATCTTTATATATTAATTTAAGAATTTTTATAATATATAAATATAAAATATAAAGTTATAATATATAATTATTATTAAATATCTTTTAAATTAATTTAAAATAAATATTAAATAAAAAAATAGCTTTATTATAACTAAAAGCGTTATTATAGCAGATTATATTAAGGATTTAAGATTATTATAGGTTTATATAATAGCTATTTTAAAGTTATAATTAGAAATCTAAAGTAATATTAACGGAAATAAATTTATTTTATAAATTAAATTATTTAAGGCTTAATTATTTAAAGCTTATAATAATAATATAAGCTTTATTAAAATAGATTTAATATTTATTATAATTATTTAATAAAATATTAAGCTTATTTAAGTTTTATATTAACATTTTTTTAAATAAAGATATTTAAGATAAAGCGTTAAGAATAATATTTTTATAGCCTAGCTTATATAATAAGTTAACTTTAAATATATTAATATATTTTAAAATATAGATTAAGCGCTTATTATCTATTAATATAGCTATCGAGTTAATAATATTTAATTATTTAAATAAGGTAAGGATAGCTAAATAGTTTATATAAATTATTAAACGATATTTAGCAATAATAATCTAATATCTAGTTTTTTTAAAAACTTAAATATAGCCTAGGATTTTTATTTTAATAGCCTAATATCGATATTCGGCCTATAATAAGGTATAATTAAGGTATATAATTATTTATACTAACATTTATAGCAGATAAGTTATTATATAACCGTTATTAAAAAGCTTAAGTAAAGTTATTTTAGTAATATAATAAATTTATATTTTAATATTAAATATAGAAATATTAAAGTTAATAAATAAATATCTTTTTAAGTTAAAATATATAACGGATATATACTTTATAAAATTAATTTTAATTATATTAAAAGTAACCTTTTTAGCTTTACTCGAAATAGCAAATATAATATAGCTTATTTATCTTTAATAAGCAATCTTACCTTTTAACTTTATTAAAAAATTAAATTATAATAAGTTAATCTTTTAAACTTTAAGCGGCTTAATTTTTATAGCAAATTATAGAATATTATATCTTATATAGCCGGTAAGATTAATAAAATATTTAAGATTTTTTAATAAAGCTAGAAATAATAAAGCTTTTATAGCCTTAAAATATTTATTTATTATAAATAATCTAAATAAGTTAATATAGCAGCCTAATATAATAGCTATAAAGGCTATAAGAAATAATTTCTTAGCACTTATAGAAATATTAGCGCTATATAATTATATAAAAATTAAATAAATATTATTAATATAATTTTAAAACGTTTTATTAGTTAAAATAATTAAATTATTATAATATAATTTACTAAATAAGCTATAAAGCAGTTAGTCTATTTATTATTATATATATACTAGGCTATTATAATATTTTATAATTATATAATTAAATATAAATTAATTATAGGCTATTATAATTATAAATATTTATTATAATTCCGGATATAAGCGTTATTAATAAAAAAAAGCTATTATATTAAGTATTATAATATATTTAGCGTTTATAATTTTAAAAAGAATTTAATTTTAGCTTTTTATTAAGTATATATCGGGGATTATTATTTAATTAAGCCTTTAAATATTAACAATTATATAGCCCTTATAAGAGCTATTTAGTATAATATACTAAATTATAAAGATTAAAAATAAAAATAATATAGATTATTTAATATAATAAAGCTTATTAATAGTTTAAAGCTTATTTAATATTTTATCGATAATCTTAATTTCTTAAAAACTTATTAGATAAACCCTATACTTTTTAGGGATTATATTTTATTAATTATCTCTTAATTAAACCTTAAGCTATTTATTTTATAATATATTTATAAAACCTTTATTTTAAAATATATTAATATATTTATCGAAAAAATCGGATAATAATTATTATTTTATTTCGGAAAGATTAATATAAATATTTATTCCGGTTAATATATATAATATAAAGTTTATTAAAGATATAAGGGCTATAAGTTCTAATATAAATAATTTTTAAAATATAGCTAATATAATATTATTTTCGATAACGGTATTAACTTAATAATTAGGATTAATAAAATAAATATAACCGATAAATATACTATTTATAATAGTTATAGGCTTTAATAAGTTATTTTAAATAATAATATAATTAAGGTAAATATTTATAAAAAATATATATATATTAAAGCGGCTAAATACTAATATAAATAATAAATTTTAAGCGTTATTTAAATATAATCGGTAATTAATTAGCAGGTAAACTAATATTTTCGGAGATATAATTATATATTATATTATTATAACTTTTACTTTTATTAAATTAAAATAATATTTAACTTTTATAGAAATATAAATATTATATAAGGCAATATCGATATATTCTTTTAAAAAAGTAATATTAAATCTTTTAAGGCTTATAATATTTATTCCGAATAATATATTAGCGTTAAGGTTATTAATAATAAAAACCTTATAGATAAATACTATAATAGCTAATATAGCTTACTTAATATATATACCGGGGAATTTTAAATATATAAATATATATTTATATAATTTATAGATTTTAAAACTTAATTTATAAAGTTATAAAGGTAATACTTATCTTTAAATAAGTAAATAAGAATAATATTATTAAATTTATTATTTATTTACTATTATTCGATTATAGCTAATATTATTATAAATATTTAATAATATTCCCGATAATATTTATATAAATAAATATAGGTATATTTAAGAATAAAAATTAAAACTTATTTTAATTTTTAAATTAATCCTTACTAATAATTTAATAATTTTTATACCCCCTATAATATTTATATTAATACCGAGGCTTATTAGTTTTTTACCTTTAATTTAGCTATTAACTTTTTTAAGATATTTTTTAACGCTTTATTTAAATATAAGCTTTATTATTAGCTATTTTTTAATAATATTAAGGTAATATTTATAATAAAGGCTAATCTTTTATAATTATAAAGTTTAGGTTTTATAAGGTATATAAAATAAATATAGTTTATTAAGGTGTTATTACTTAAGAAATACTTTATATAATATCGATAGATTAATAGATATATAGTTATTATATTAAAAAAAGTATTATTTTTAAGGAAATAATTATTATATCTATCGAATAGTTAAAAGGTTTTATTAAATAAAAAGTTAAAAACTTAAATAGCGGTATTAAATTTTAAATCTTTATCTGGTATTTTTTTAATTAAGGATAGCTAATATATAGATATATTTAGCTACTTTATAAAATTAATAAATTTTCTATAATATACCGGCTATAATTAACCTTATCGATTATAATCGGTATTATATAAGGCTAATAAAGCGGTATTATATAGGGCTAGTAAGGCAAATAATCGATAATTCTTTAAAATAAATATTATTAAATATAAAGCGGCCTACTATAGCTATTATAAAATAATTTAATAAACTTTATCTTATTAGTATTATTATATAGCGTATTAATTTAGCGGTATCTATAATCGATTATAGCTAATATTTTAAATTTAACCTTATTTATTTAAGCGTATAAAGATTTAAAACTAATTTTAGTTTTAGTTTTAAAGCTAGTTAATTAGATATAGATAATTAAGTTAAATATTAAAAAGAAATTATTATATTTAAAAGCGCGGTTATTATTACTAAGGCTATATTAACTAGTATTATAAGTTATAAGGAACTATTAACCTATTTAAATAAATAAAAGTAATTTAATAAGGTTAAACAATATTTATAAGATAACGTTATTTAGTTAGATTAATAATAATACTTTTATAATTATAAATATTATTTAAAAAGCTTTCTAATATTATATTTATAAAAGGCTTAATAAGCTTAAACTTTATTTTTAAGGCTAATATTTTAAAAGTAATAATAAATTAAGCTAATAACCCTATTTTATAAGATTTAATATTATTAATAACTATTTATAAAAAGAATATAATATTTTATCCCTAATTAATATTATATAAGGTAAAATATTCGGCCTTTAAGCTTACTATTATATTAAAAAAGAATTTTATAAAATAAGCTTTAAATTTACTATAAATAATATTAACCGTTACTATTTTAAAAAGTTAATAGTTATTCTTAATAAAAATATAAAAATATTACTTTAATATATTATTAAGCAGATATTAAAACTATATATAATAAATATTATCGGCTAAATAAATATACTCGATATACTTAAGTTATTTGATAAAATAAAAAATATTAAAATATTTTATAATCTTTTTATTAAACTAAATATTAAATTTAATATATTTA
This sequence comes from Diaporthe ilicicola, assembly GCA_023242295.1. NCBI lineage: Eukaryota > Fungi > Ascomycota > Sordariomycetes > Diaporthales > Diaporthaceae > Diaporthe > Diaporthe ilicicola. The sequence continues at coordinate 63,179 of JALPVH010000190.1, read as the reverse complement.
TAAAGATAAAAGTAGCTGATATTAGTAGGTTATAAGCCTAAATAATTATTATTATTATTACTATTAATAAAAGCGTTAATAGTAATTTAAAAAGCTAATATATTTATAAAGGCTATAATAATAAAATATATAAAGTTTTAATTCTATTAATTATATATATTTACTATAGCTTAAGCTATACCTTAAGTAATAAGGGTAACGGTATCTTTAGCTATAAGTAAAGCTATATCGGGTAAGTTTAATTAAAAATAAATATTATATAAATATTAATTATATATTAAATATAAAGGTATATTGCTAAGTAACGCTTATAATAAAGTAAGTAATAAGATTAAACTTAATTTAAATATTAAAAGAAATTAAATTATTTTTATTAATATAAATAAATTATTAAAAAGTTATATTATTCCGGTTAAAAAAATATTAAAATAACTATTATTATATAAAGGTTTAAATAGCAGATATTTATATTAATATATAAAAAATAATTAAAGGCTTCTTTATTTTATTAATTAAGCTTTAAGCTATAATAGTTTATCTTTTATAATAGTATTATTTTTATTAAAAAAAGGTATTAAATAATAAGTATATTTAAGGTTTTTATTATAGATTTATATAATATATAGTAATCTAGATATATAATAAAAGCGTAAAAGTTATTAAATATATAAATATTGCTATTTAATAGCTATATTAGACGCTATACGATATATAATTATAAAGGTAATAAGGTTTATAATAATATACTTATAGTAAGTTTATATAAAGACGATAAAATATAGTAGTATAACCGTTATATAAAGTAGCTTATAAAGTATATAATAGTGCCGGCTAGCGTTTAATTCCTATATCCGGGCTAAGTTATTAAGCTTATAGGTATAATGGGTTTATTCTTCTATTATTATCTATTCTAAGATTATACTAAAATGCCGAGTAACTTCGGACTTGCTAATAATACACCGATAGGGGGCTGTGCGTGGCTCCTTCCTGATATGGAGGTTCGAAGAGCCTCTCACCGCCGTTGGCTGCCAGGCTGTGCCCCTAGATGGCCCGTGAGCCATTATCGTTTACGACAGTCTGTTGCTTTCCGCTACGACATGCGTCTGCATAGGCGGGGGAGCTGAAGACTGGCAATGTCGATGCAGGCACCATGGCGGGGACAGGCGGACAAAGAAAAGCCATAGCTCAGATCAAGAGAGCCCGTGTTTGAAAAGCACCTGCCATGCATGTGGTCCTGTTCCATCGAGTGCGGCCTCTGCCCGCCCGACTTGGGACGGCATTCCACACGCCTGGGAGTACGGATGAGCGAAGATGATACCTCATGGGTATGCAACAGCAGTCTCGGATGCTTCTAGATGCATATTGGCCCCCAAAAAGCCGCCACCTGCGCTGTCTGTCACCACTGCTGTTCTTGTAGCAAGGGACCTGTCAGACGGCTATTTGTCTGTTGGAAGCGGCCCTGGAGGGAGGCGACGTCGATCAAGGCTGAACAACCAGCCCTTTGTTGTCGATGTTGACGCTGTGTCACCTGGCCGCATCCAGACATAGCCCAAATCCAGAGCCCGCCCGGCGGAAGGGTGTTTCCGCATAGGTCTCTTCTGGCGTGCTCTCGCTAGCCAGGCCACGACGACGTCTCTCGATTTAAAATCGTATCTGTGGCTGTATCCTCCCCAGGTTGCTTTCCAGAGACAGGACAGCCGACCATGATCTCTCAGAGAGGGGAGGCCCGTTGGAAGGATTCATATTTAGTCCAGTCCAGAGAATCCTTCCGATGGTAGGACTGCAACCCTGCGCGTGCCCAAGTGGGTTGGCTGCTCACCCTGAACTGAGATTTGCCTCGGAGACCGTGTCATCGACGAGGTCCTCTCATCAGGAATAAGTGAGGAAGTGTGTCGTGGCAAATTGCAGCGACATCGTCACCCCATTTGCCCTTTCAGGGTCATCAATCAGTATCTACTGTAAAGGAATCAAGTGCATATCGCACTGCAGACCAGCCCTAGCACCGCCGTTGCGACCCTACCGGGCGTGCCAGGACTGGACTGGCTGGCCCCGGCCGTCCGTGCAGCACACTGCATGCACTGCTGCCAAAGCCTCAATCTCAGGACTCGACCAAGCTCACTCAGCCTTGTCTCCACAGTTCCTGGCGAGCAGGAGGATGAGGAAGACGAAGGTTTTTCCTCCCGTAAACGCAGCTGGATTGGTGTGCATGGCTGGTGGGTAGTCTTGTCCCTCTCAGCCACACAGGTGCAGCTCCCTTGCTGCAAGCAAGTGGGACACGTACCTGGTGGCACCGGTTGACCAGGCATTAGGCTAGCTACTGACAGGACGGTTGGTGGTAGGACTCAGCTCTCGGTTTTTTGTTGGTGCTTAGTCCTGTCATGTCGTTTGCATTATTTGCAAAGTCCTACGCCCCAGGCCCCGGTCCCAGTCCCAGTCCCCCCCTCAGTCTCCAATCCAGACCAGTCCCAATCCACCCATCCTGCCGGGCCAGAAGGTGCCAATATCCATCTCTATCACCAGCAGCAGCAGCAAAGAGAAAGACGGACGGACGGACATACAGAAGGACACCCGCACTCGCACTCTCACACACACGCACGCACGCAAGCAATTGCAGTTCACCTAAGCAAGCTGTCGAGGCCTTTATCTCACATCAACCAGGTCAGATCAAGCCGACCCGGACGACCTGCCTTTCTGGAACCGGAAACTCGCCGCAAAGAAGAAAGACAGCCTCCCCCTCGTTGCGAATCCAAGGACTGACTTGACTTTCCTTGGTCTTTTCTGCTGCCCTCTTTTTCTATTTCCAAAGCTTACATGCTCTTTTTGATTCGGCTGCAGACAGGGCCACCCATACCCTTGCGAAAGACAAGATCATCCTTGAACCGTGCCTGTGCCTGACGACAAGTCCCCAAAAAGTCCTCCGTAAGGTTCAACGGCAGAACCAAAATCCACGGTCCTGAGACGGGCAGCACACTCGCGAGAACTTGAAGCAGCTGCCTCATGCACGGCGCGGCAGTCAGCCCAGCCGCACCGTACCGCAACGCAACGCAACGCATCCGCATCCGCATCCGCAACAGACAGCAACGCAGCATCTGTCTAATTTCTCACTCACTCACTCAGTCCAACCCCCCCCCCCCAAATCCCCATCCTGCGCCCTCGATTTCACCCGCCCGCTCTCGTCGCCCACAACCAGAACCAAAAACCCAGCCCAGCCCAGCCCAGCCTAACCTAACCTGAGCGATACCAAGGACACAGCATACACACACACACACACACACACACACACACACACACACACACATACACACTACCACCTGCAGGCCTACCTACCACCTACAGTTCTGCCGACCTTGTTGTTCCCTTTGGGTTCTGTCCTGTGTCCTTCGCTTCCAGTCCTTCGCCCCCCCCTTGCCCGCTCTCATCCTACTACCCGTCTCTGGGCTGGGCGGCTGAATCGTGCCACCCTTGGGTTTCGTCCCTCTTAAGATTTAATACAGTACCCCCCGCCTCTTGAAATCGTTCCTGCATTCCTCCTCCCTTATGAGCTCTCTGAATTCCCGCTTGAAACACCTTGGCTTTGCGAAACGCAAATCGAGCGCAAGCATACAGTCGCCAGACCTATCGCAGAGCCAGAGTCGCACCCCCCCGCCGCAGGGCTCGTCCCAATCGTCCACCCACAACAGCACTCCCCCATCCCACGTCCGACCCGCCGGCCAAGCTCCCTCCATCGCCTCCAACTCCTCACAGCAGTCCCTGCCCCAGATGAACCACCCTGGCCAAGGGCAGCGGCCACCGAGCTACACGGCTGGATATCCTGGTGGGTACTCGCCCTCACCCCTCCACCATCCCCTCCCCCCTCCAGATGCACCCCCTCCCCCTCCCCCTCCCCCTCCCCCTCCCCCTCCCCCTCCCACACCCCGAGCCACAAGCCCCAACTTATTAAGCCCTTCGCCCATCAACCCAATCCCACCCGACAGACCCAACCCAACCCAACCCAGCCAGCCAGCCTTTCGTATATACACGCTGCATACATCCAAATCTTCCACCTCCCACACCAACCTAACTCTCCTGACTGACATCTGGTTCCCACGCCCTACAGGACAGGCTCGAACTCCTCCCACACAGATGGTCGGTGGCCCTCCACCCATCAACACTGGAGCTCCCCCCGTCGCTGGTTACCCCCCTCAGCTTCCACCAATGCAAGGCGGCCCGCCAGTCGCCGGAGGCCCGCCAGGCTACACTGGCGGCGCCGGAGGCTACGGCCCTCCCCCGAGCCAGAACCTACCGACTGCCACATACACCCGACCAGCAGCCGAGGTCGAGGGCAACAGCAGGAGCAAGGCGCAATTGATTGTTGGCATTGATTTTGTAAGAAGCCTCACCGCTTTGGACGCGCCGCATGGTCAGTCCACTCTGCTGACCAAACCCGCTAGGGCACGACTTTCTCCGGTGTCGCATTTGCATTCGCAACAAATAACGAGGCAAAGGAAGACATCATCACAGAATGGCCAGGTGCCGGATCATACACCAAGCAAAAGGTACGCCACGAGCTGCAGTGCTGACATTCAACAACCTCCCAGCTGACACGCTTCCCAGATTCCTACCGTACTCTACTACGACCAATACCAGAAAGTTGTTGGCTGGGGCCCCGATATCGCCGATGCCCTCGCCCCAACAGGGTACCCGAAGCCCGGAGTGCAAAAGGTGGAATGGTTCAAGCTGCAGCTGATGCTGTCCGGTAATACGTACATCGACCCTATCAACCTGCCACCTCTGCCACCAGGAAAGTCCGAGATCGATGTCGCCGCCGACTACCTGTTCAAGCTCCGCCAAGCCATGCGGGCAGCCCTGCAGAAGACTCTGGGTGAGGTCTTCAACCGAGAGGAGCGGAATATTCGGTATTACCTGACGGTGCCCGCCATTTGGAACGACGCTGGAAAGGCTGCCACAAGAGCCGCTGCCATCCAGGCCGGCTTCCTCCGAGACGAGAACGACAACCGATTGACGCTGGTGTCTGAGCCCGAAGCCGCAGCACTCTTCTGCGCAAAGACCGGCCTTCTTAACTTGAAGGTGCACGACGCTTTGCTCATTGTGGACTGCGGTGGTGGTACCGTTGACTTGATCGCGTACGAGGTCGAAGATGAGAATCCCTTCACGGTGGCCGAGTGCACCGCCGGGTCTGGTGATTCCTGCGGTTCGACCGCTTTGAACCGGAACTTTAGCAACATATTGAGGACCAAGATCAGGAAGATGAAGCTGCCGGATGGGTCCAAAACTGCAGGCCGTGTGTACGCCAAGTGCATCATGGACTTCGAAAACCGGATCAAGGCCGATTTCCGCAACAATGGACAAAAGTGGGCCGTGGATGTGGGGATTGAGGCTGAATTCCCCGAGGCTGGCATCGAGGAGGGCTACATGACATTCACGAACGAGGAGATCTTGCAGTGCTTTGAGCCCGTGGTCAACCGGATTCTCGAGCTCGTGCGCAACCAGATCATCGCAATTCAAGCACAGAATCGCGCGCTCCAGAACATTTTGGTCGTTGGTGGATTTGGTGCCTCCGAGTACCTGTTCCAACAAATCAAACTACACGTGCCCCCGCAATTCCAGTCCAAGGTTGTACGGCCCATGGACTCTGTCGCGGCCATCGTCAAAGGCGCCGTCACCGCTGGCATTACGGAACGTGTCATCACCCACCGTATTGCGCGGAGACATTATCTCATGGCCACCCTACAGCCTTTCAAGGAGGGTTACCACCCGGAGGCATACCGTGTGCCGTCGCTCGATGGCAAGGATCGCTGCAAATTCACACGGCAGATTTTCGTGCAAAAGGGTCAAAAGGTCAAGATCGGAGAGCCTGTCAAGGTCTCCTTCTTCCGGCAAGTCGCACCCGGAGCGACGCTGATGTACGAGGATATCTTGTATGCTTGTGACGACGATGTCTGTCCCGAGTACACTAAGGATCCCCGTAAGTACCCTCATCCCTACGGCAATCAACAATAATGGTGCACAAAATGCTGACTATTTTCCCCCCCAGGTATCAAGGAGGTCGTTACACTTACCTCGGATCTCTCGCGCAAGAACTTGGAGAAGGACTTTGAGCGCATGGATACGCCGCAGGGCACGTTTTACCGCGTGTACTTTGACATCTACCTCACACTGGACGGCTCCGAATTCAGCGCCGAGCTAGTTTGCCAGGGCGAGGTTATGGGTCGCTGCAGGGCGAGGTTCAGATAGAAGGGGCGACGCCGTGGACATACCGACGAATTGCCGAAGTCTAGCGAGGGAAGAAGCGAAACATCTGGAATGTGGTTTTCCCTGTCCTCAACGTCGATAGGAGGATTCGATTTGGTTTCTGCTTTTTGAATGGCCTTCTCATTAGCTGAGGCGATTGATACCACGACAGCAGGCATGACCACTATTACATATGAAAAACAGAAAAGAGAATTGGGGACAAGCGAGAATAGTGGAGGAATATAGCAGCGGCTAACGCATTAGATGTTTAGTCTAATCTTGTATTGCGGAGCATTGAAATGATGAAGGAGCTCGTAGCATTTCTGGCCTGGCTAAATGGTGACATCTTGGTGAACAGACTGCTTTCAGCCAATGGAGGTGGATGATTAAACGTGCGTCTGGTGCTGCTGGATTTTGTAGTATGCACACGGCTTGGAAGACGTCTACTTAAGTGATGTTGTGGGTTTAGCGCGGTCGTTTTAAAGGCTCTGTGCAGGGGACGGGTTGTTGTGTTGGGTACTAACAAGTACCTGTGTAGAATGTCTGTCTGGCCTAAATTCAAATATTTAGTCGTATATCGCTTTCGCGAAACACGGGTGAAAGTATACTTGATTTCGATCTTGTACTGTGTTGACTTCAACATATACAAACACGTTCAGTTGTCTGGGCCTTATGCCTGCACTTCCAAGGTTGTGTTCATCCTCGGTGAAAAGAGACAACGACACGGATAAAGATGAATAGTGTATGGAAACGCTCATTACAAGTCGACGTATATAGGATTCACATCCGTTTCTGTTGACATTTCCCGTCATCATTTCCATTTCCTCAAGACCTATTTTCGGGCCCCCGGGGGGGGGGGCTTTGTAATAGTCAGATTCAGCTCATATATCATCTTATTCACTGTTCACTTTGTCAGAGGTCTATATACTGTTATTGAACCTCCTTTCACAATTCTCAACCGGGCGGATGGACGTATCCATCGCATTCCGTCTCATCGACATCACTACTGCCAGTAAAGCTTTCTTCGTGGTCCGTAGCACTATGACTCGTACTGATATTCTTTCCACAACAACGCTGCCTGTATTGGCGGTAATAATACCTGGAGCCCAGTGTGTGGCATGTGGCAAGACCGCATACAGGTAGGTAAGGTTGTTAAAACCGCAACATCTGTATAAGAAGGCTGAAAATGGACTTGGTGTGGACATTGAATGGTTACGATTGTGTGTCTATCCGAAAACATTTGCTCAGCCCACCATCTAGAATGGTGTCCTCTTGGAAGAGGCTTCATGCCAACCGACTTCGGGTGCGACTTGCTGGGCCACGACTAGGTACTTTCAAAGCTGGACTGAACCTCCGAATGCTTGCGCTTGGCTCGCTTCGATCTAGTCTCAGGTTCGCCTATTCGAGACTCGTGAGATCTGCACTTGATAAGAATCTTTCTCTGCTGACAATTATTTTCTCCGCCACGCAATGCAGACCATTCACCTTCTTTGCACTTCTTCAGCATTGCCTTCAGTTTGATCGCTAAAAGTATTGGAAGTATCGCGATCTTCTTCTCGGATCAATGACATCTTGTTCTCAATGTAGTCGAGGAGCTCGGACAGGCAGTGACTACATTCAGGTCGCCTTTTCCAGGCGATGATCCACTCGGGCCGCATAGTCAGTATTTGTTTCGAGATTGTACGTTGAGAAGGCTGCTGTGGCCCATTTTTGCTAATTAGCAAGTATTGTAAACACGTGAGTTGTGTCCGCTTCGCTTCCTGTTGGCCCAGGACGAGGGCTCGTCCGCCATTCTGGGGTCCTCGGGAAGTCCTAACTTTCAGTCGCCACGTCTAGTGGGGCCTGCCTCTTGTCCTCCGTCGTCTCCGGATCGGCGCCATGATCGAGCAGGACTCTGACGACCTCGGCGGACCGGCCCCACTGCAGCGCCAGGGACAGCGCAGTCTTGCCCTGATTGTCACGACGCTCAAGCTCGACCCGACCCGTCGCAAGTAGAGCTGTGACACACTTTGGGCCGTTCTGAATGGCCCACATCAGCGGCGTCCAGCCATCCACGTCGGGATCGTCGACCCCGGGGCAGTCGTGCTTCAGGAGGCAGAGCAGCGTCTCGTGCATGCCTGTCTCGCACGCGAAATGTATGGCGCTCTTTCTGTCCTTAAAATCGACCGCGGTCTTGTCGATCTCGGGGTGCTGCAACAGCGCGTCGACGCACGCGGCATGGCCCCTGAAGGCTGCCCAGATGAGCGGCGACCTCCCCTCCTTGTCCGCCATGTTGACATCAACACCCTTCGTGTCGAGGAGCTGCTTGAGGGAGGAAGTCGCCCCGGACTCAGCTGCCTGGCACAGGGGCGTGCGCCCGGCGTTTTCCAGGTGGTTGACGTGGACATCAGGGACGGCGGTCAGGGTTCTGATGGTGGGCAGGTGCTCGGCGCCGACCGCGTAGAAGAGCGGCGTCCTCCCCTTGCGGTCTGTCACGTCCGGTCTGCAGTCCCCGCGCTTGACGAGGGCCGCGCATATCTTGTCGTGGCCAATGCCGGCGGCGAACGAGAGGGCGGTGCGTTTCTCGCTGCCCTGCACGTTGACGTCTGTCCGCTGGTCGGCGAGCAGAGCCTGGACGCAGCCGAGGTGCCCGCGGTCTGCGGCAACTGTCAGGGCCGTTTGGTCGCCGGCAAAGCGCTCATTGGCATCAGCGCCATTCTCGAGGAGCAGCTTGACGATGCGCTCGCGGTCTCCGCGGCATGCCCAAAAGAGTGCCTCATCTTTCGCCGGCTGAGAGACAGTATCGGGGCCGGCGAGGATGTCTGCGAGGGTCTCGTATAGGCCGAAATACGTTGCCAAGGTGGCAGGCTCAGAAGAAGATGGGAATATCTCCCCTTCGGCCTCCTTTTCAGTTCGGACGAAGGATACCCAGTCAGTGCAACCGCTTGCAGCAACGTTTAGAAGCGTCTTCGCATTGTCCCTGAGGTCTTCCGCAGCGACTTTCTCGCAGGCGGCGAAGTGACTTGCCCAATTCGAGGCGGCATAATCATAAAATTGCAAATGCGACATCTGGGCCCGGGTCTGCGCCCTCTTCTGGGTCTCAGGCTCAACGAACATTTCATCGAAGCCGAGAAAATCCCATGGCTCGCCCTGATCTTGAGGCTCTTCCAGAGCAGTATCTGGAACGGTGTCTGCGTCCTCATCGGACGCCTTGTCCTCCAAATCGTCCAAGAGGAGATACTTGACACAGCTGCCCATTAGCTGCTCGTTCAACACACGTCTGCGCTGCTCCTTCTGCTCCCACGTGGCTCTTTTGCGCTCCTTACTTGCCGCCATCTTATCCCATTCGGAGGGCCGGGCTGTGAGAAGCAGTTCCGTCAGCGACTGGTGCACCAGACGCACCCTCACATTTCCCCCACCCGCTGACTCCCCCAATGTTGCCACAAACGGGCGGACGAGACCGAGGAAGTCTGTCTCCTCCGCCGCCTCATTTAGAACACTTAGGCTTCTCCCGTTCTCGACATCATCAATATACGCTGCCCTCGCGAGCTCTTCGATGGTCAGGGGTCTCCGAGCCACGGCCAGCGTCTCCAGGGCTCGCTCCAGAATATCTCGATCGTTGCACGTGGCCGACTCGGCGTCCTTAAAGAGCCGCTCGTACCAGTCAACAAGTTTCGGATTCGTCTCGAGGAACTCCAGGCATTTCTCGATGCGGCGCTCGTTCTTGGCCCCGGCCAGCGACGCCATTGCCATCTTGAGCCAGATGGCAGAACCACCGGCGCGCTTGGCTAGCTGCTCTATGGCCTTGTCCCGCACCTTGCTATCTTCGATTTGTCTCAGAGGCTTGGCTGCCAGGTGCTTGGCCAGGATGCGGTCGCGCTCCTCGGCCGGGTTCATGTCGATGTGGAAGAGGGGAATCTGAGGGACTGGTCCAGTTGCGGGCTCCTCTTGCGTAGACTCGGAGCTCGTCAGGGTCTGTAGGATGTCGTCGCGACAGCGCGACGAGACAAATACTTTGACCAAGGCACCTTTGCGGATAAGCTCTCTGAAAAGAACAAGCAGCTCAGTCCTGGCATCCTCCTCGCACTCGTCAAGGCCGTCGAGGACAATGAACACTTGCTCCCTGGAATCCTCCAGGGAGCTGCTCAGAAATTCTGCAAGGACGCTAGGTTTGTTGGACGGCTTGTCCAGAGTGGTGGCCTGTCGCTTTTCGGACCAATCCTTGAACTCCTCTTTCAGTTCCGGCTTCGTCTGTAGCAGCTGGTACGTCAGGCTGCAGAGGATGAATCGGAGTTCGTCCTCTTCCTGTTGGGCGCAGTGATAGGCCAGGACCGGTGCTCTTCCTTCCTTGCGTAGATACTTCGCAACGAAAGAGGCCGTGGCCGTCTTGCCGCAGCCCACGACTCCATACATGGTCAAGACACCGTGAGCCCCATACGCCCAGTCTTCGAAAATCTCCTCGGAAGTGATCCAATGGCAAGCCTCGTCCGACATGTTGCCTGCGTCGGCGTCGCGATTGCCGGTGTGTTGTTCTTTATACAAGTTGTCATCAACTACAAAACAGTATAAGTAAGTAAGGCTGGTGAGTCAGGGCTCGCATTCTCTGCGAAGACTTTCGATAGTCTCGTCGCACGTGGGCTACGCACCAAAGTCCTCAATCTGTTGATCCAGGATCTTCTTCACCGTCACAAGCGTCTCAACTTCCATCATCTTCGACAATTTGTCGGTATGACCGTTGAATTCGGTCACGATTCCAGGGATCTCGGAGTGAAAAGTCTCCAGAATCCGCTTGATACGATTCTCCTCAAGTAAGAAGGCCATCACCTTACTGTAGAAAGCGAGCAGGGCCGAATAGCACGCCACCAAGATCTTGCCGATCGTCAGCTCAAGTCTCATAATCGGTCAGCAGAGCGAGTCGCGACCCTACTTACATCGTGGATGTCAAAGGAAGCACTGTTTGACCAGAGCACTGTATTGCACCGTTCAATCGCTGGTATGTGATCCAGGAACTCTCGAATGTGGCTTGTGAGGCCATCATAGGCGCCACATATAGCTACGGCTATCTGTGATGCGTGTGTGTGTGTTTAGCCAACCCGCATCCATCAATAAGTCGCTCAGTGTGACAATGACTTACCGCGACAGTTCCCTTGAAGAGGCTCAATGCAGCGCCCAGGTCTGGACCTGGGATCCAAGTCGCCACGAGGTCGACATAACCGCAGATGTTGCTGACGTACTGCAGACCGGCGGCCATCTTGCCCCTCTTGAGCCAGGAGTTCGACTGGTGCTGCCGGTCAGTCTCGTCCAGTCTCTCGAATAGACTTTTGATCGAGGTCTCGTTGGACAGATTTCCCCTCTCGCCCTCGCTCAGCCGCGACCAAGCCTCGTCATAGGCGGTGCCCGAGACCTTGGTGTTGGGGTTACGGCGCACCATGACCGCATGATTTGGAAGTCCGCCGGTATCTGGTTCGCTATGCGGCGCACAAATCTCATCTTGGACATCACGAGCCTCTGTCTCATGTCTTTGGTGTTTGTCGACCGGCGTAGGATTTGGAGCCGGCGAGGAGGCAAACTCCTGTGCGGGGGTGCTGGAATTCTGTAGGTGAGTCTTGTCTGTCTGCAAGGCGGCCTGGTTCGCCTTCTGAATGGCAGTGGTATCAACCTGCACGTGCTCTTTGGGCTTTGGAGGCCCTGAGCGAGTACGTGGATGGAATATCCCCCTAAAGAATCGATGCGTACGGGACGGCTGGCAGATGGTCATGCATTAGCTTATAGCCAAGTTACGCTCTAACTTACACGCATATAATTACCTTGAGGTCCTCCATTTTGTATTGCTGCGAAGAACTCAAGTGTCTCACGGAAACCAATAAGTCCTGCGGCAACGGATGGGTGAAGATGCAACCTAAATAAGGGTTACTCGGTGATGAAGACGTAGCTTAAAAGCTGTGTGATGAAGACGGTGTTTGTTTGAAATTTGGAGAGATTACCGGCCCTCTACATCGAGAAAATAAAAAGAGGAGTATATCTCGAGAGGAAACCAGAGGAACCAGTCCACTTTATTCAGGATAGCCGCCAGGAACGCGTCTGGTGGGAGACGTGGGACAGGACCCTCTATGTGGAAGGGCCACAGCTTGGCGATTAAGGTTTACTTCAAATGCTGCATGCGACGCTGGGTTGTCCCCGGTATGCGTTTGGCGACTTCAGGCGACCAAGTGGAAAACATACATTTCTGCGATGGACACTACTAGTATTCGACTGAGTATGCATCCTGACCTTTCCTTGCCCATAATCGCATTATCTGCATCATCCCAGGCTTTCTCAACCCATCAATTGCGTTCACATAGATGTGTGAAGGGTTATTGGAAAGCTGTGGAACCTCGCAGGGTTGACTGGGCAGGGTGCAGCCGCAATTATCAGCCAGCGGCTCGTTTCGACAAGACTGTCGTGCAGATGTGACAAGTCGCTTTTCAACCAAGCCAGGCCTGATAGAGTTATTACCCCTGCATTGACCCAAAACACTCATCTGCAGGTTGGTCCCGCCGATGTTCTGGGTTGGATGCATATTGTCATGCACAGTGTCGTCGCTCCCTTCCTAGTAAGAGTACATAGGTACTATTCCAGCCGTCTAGTTGGGCATTAATATCCTTTCTTGGTCATGCACTTGCGATAGTCTGGAATAGATCACTGTACACGGAAAGATGGCGACGAAATGCTGCAGGCGGTAAAGAAGGGATTCGAGGTTAATCTCAAGGTTTGCAGTGCTTTCTCAGACAATAGATGGTTCCTACCTAGGTAGGTACTTAGTAGTCGGCTTCTTTACCTTGCCCTATTTATGGGGTCCGCTGCTTGGTGTAACGCAACACTACAAATAATCATTGAGCGAAGCTTAAAAATAGAATCTACCGCTTGACAGTCTCCGCATTGCATTGCGGGCGTTCTGGTCCATGGTAGTTTCGAGCAGCTAATAGGCAGTCTATTCGAAGAACCGAGGACGTAGATGACTTTGGGGGTTTGGAATCTTGTCGCCATGTACGATGCCGGGAACCGACTTCACAACACACAAGTTTTTGCCCGCACATCCGACGACTGACTAGCACAATAGCTTGACTGCCACCGCGAATCTAGCTGTGCCGGCCAGAAGACTACAATGACAGACGTTCAAGTCGACTACTCAGTGATATGGACTCCCTGAAAATTGAATTAGTAATGCTGAACTTGAAAACAATCTGTTTGGATTAGTAGCTGTTTTGGGTTAGCAAATCACATCCGAGTCATGGATCTAGTTCCCAATCTCCAACATGAGCTGCTCAAATTCGTCATCGTGGCCCGTGGCCTCTGGCCGCCGACCCAACGCGTCCTTCCTCCAGGGCGGCAACTTCACAAGCCCCGTGCTCTTCTGCGGACAATCACGAGCAATGTGGCCAGAATTTTGGCAGGAGTAGCAAGTAACATTGGCCACAAATCTCTGAGGCATCGTGCAAAAGTAATGGCGGTGCCCGGTCTGGCCGCAATTCTCGCAGGCCCGGCGCTCATCGTCGCGAAAGGTCCCGTTCATGACGGCCAGCTGGCGAAGCTGGTCGCGCTTTCGCTGGTTCTGATCCTCGGGCGCGGAGGCGGCAGCCTCGATGACCCCGTTGACGAGCTTCTTGGCGTGGTTCATTTTCTCCTGTGTGTCGGCTCTGATCAGACAATGTAGCGGCTCCTGCTGGTCGTCAGCAGTACCAGCACTGGCGTTCCTGTGGCCGCGGGAGTGGCCCGTCCTGCCTTCCTTGACTGAGCCCTTGCCCCGGATAGCAATTTTGGCGCCGGACTGATTATTCATGTCGGCGAGGCTCTGACCTCGGGGCCCGAGAATCTGGCCGATGAAATTGACGCCGGGAAAGTCTTTGACCGGGATATATACCTTCTCAGTGAGCAGGGACGGCTGAACATTTCGAAAATCACGAGGAGGCTGGAAACCCGGAATGGTATTCGAGGCGGCACGGATTAGCGCCCGAAGTTCCTCTTCCAGACGTTGGCGGTAGCGATGCTGATGGGTATTAATGCGGCGGCCCAAGGCGTCGTATTCAGGTGGCGGTGAGGGCGATCTCTTCGAGCTGGAAGGTGCTGTGCAGTTCCCAGCACGGATTTGCTGGCTGATTTCCTCGATTCGAAAGCGAAGAGTGTAAGCTTCGAGCTGTTCAGGCGTCATAGCTGTGGTAATGGCAGTCTTCAGACCATTCAATTCTGTGGTCTGGCTTTCTGGACCCCAGCGTGTTCTACGCTCGCTTCTTGGGCATCCCACATTCAGTTCATATGGATTGAGAGAATTCATTTTGACGGTGACTGTTGGGATTGTCTAGGAAAATCTGACTGGAGGAATGCTGGTTAATGAGATGAGCTTGGGTGGTTAGCACTCTGGTGTTGCTGAGCTTTGTAAGGTTAGATATTTTGTGGCAGAGAGAGTTCAAAGGCAGTTGAAGTTTTAGAAAAAGTCGAAGTTGGTTTTTGGCTCGATGGAGTGGGGAGGTCATAAATATATACAGCTTGGAACCTGGTAGGGTGGCAAAAAAAGCGACGGTCCAGCGACCGTTGTTGTTAGCTGCCTCCACTCGGCCACGTGTGGCGCACTAGTTGTTAGGGGCCGGAGACAGTGACGGCCGTTTTGGAATGCTGCCTGGGCATCGCTACTTTCTGCCGTCAAACCAAAGCTAATTACAGAAATGTTGGCAAGTTTCGAGTCTCATCATCAATTCTTCAGTATCAATGTAAATTTCGAAGAAAAAAACTCCACTTCTAAAGTTCTCAGTGATGTGCCCAATTCTCATGTGTGCAGAGCACAAACATTTGAAGTTGACAATCCATCTCACAAGCGCCATCCAACATTGAACTGATAGGTCCACATCATGCCGGCCACGGTATATAGTAACCGCCCAGGCGCGTTCACTCTCAATTCAGGACAACACCAACCAGCTGATATCTAATGCTGTGCTCAAGTCTTGCTACTTTGATCCGCGTTTGATGGGAATTTTCATATCCATCCAAGATCCTCCCTGCTGTCCTTCCTTGCATACTCCGGCGCCCTTTGACCGTCCTGTTACCTGACTCTGAGCAGCTGAAGATACTGTCGGATGGAGTCAAGGCTGTCGGCGTGCCATTCGCTCTGCTTGTGTAGATGTTACTCCGAGAGCAGCGTCGGCGGAGAGTTCTCGGAGGAGATCCACTTGGGGTCGTGCCGGTCGAGGGTCTAAACGGGGGATCAGGTGAGTCGTCGTGGTATGAAGAGTGATCTTTCCACAGCTTTCTCAAGGTGCAAGGCTAGGTAGGCAGTTGTAGATTGAGATGGTCTCCACGTCCTATGCTATGTAACGAGGGCGTAAGTTGACTGTGAAGAATTGTTGATGTGCAACTTTGGTAGCCTAAGTAGAAGAATAAAGGAAGTAGCAAAGCTACGAGATATGCAGAGAACGATTTGAGGGCCGGTTAGGCTGATAAATGAGCTGTGTGAATAGGCCCTACGCTGCGCTCCGGGGAGAGGACCAACTTTGGCGAAGCGAACCCGACTTGTTGTATTGTTCTGGATTGCAAAAAAGCTATTGACATGAATAGAATACTCTTTACAGCCGCGAAAGGCAACATGTGTACATTTTGGATCTTCCAGTCGCTCCATACCTAACTCTGCGGCCGTCGGCTTGCCTGCTGGCACTGGGAGTAGTACGAGTTCAAGGCCTTGCAGCAAGTTGCAGGTAAAGCCAGAGGCGCAGGTGGTCGCGCCAGTCCAGCCAATTCCACCACACTAACCACACTGAGCAACGGTACCGGAGCCAGAGCCGGTGCTGATGGTAGTTGTGGGTGAGCTGCCGGATTAGGTGGTGGTGTCGGTGGAGCCGGTGGAGCCAGCGCCGGCAGACCTCAGGACTTGCTGAGAGTAATGGAACCTTGGCCAGAGCCAGTCCAGGACTCGACGGAGATGGTCTGGTAGTTGTAGGTACCCAGCTGCATGCCGAATGACTTCCAAGCATTGAAGTGGTTGGCAACGGTGACGGTTCCCGAGGTGCGAGCCGTCTGACGGATGGAAATGTACTGGTTGAAGGTGGCGGTGCCAGAAATAGAAGGCTGGTTGACCTGCTGGTGGACATAGACATCGTAGGTGCCGCCGTCGCTGGTCACAGTGCCCATGTGAGTGCCGACCTTTTGGTAGCCAATGGCAGTCTCCATGATGTAGTACTCGACCAGAGGGTTGGTATACCATCCGTACACAGAGAGAAGGCCAACACCGCTGGCGGTAAAGGAGCCGCTGTAAGTGATAGGGTCCGCATTACCAGGTTGCCATCCCAGGCCGACGACAAAATCAGCATCGGTGTTGTACTTGACGCTGAAGGAGCCTGCGCTCTGGTTCGGGGTATAGGTGACACTGGCGCCTGACGCAATGTAGTCCTGGTTGAAGTTGACGGCCTCGGCACGTTTGGTGAGGATGGTGGCAGGGTTGGCTGAAGACTCGAGAGGAGCAGCCAAAGCCGTAACGGCAATAGCCGCCAGGTACAGAAAGGATCGCATATTGGGTAAGCGGCGAAAGAGAGATGACAAGTGACTGATGAGTGATGAGATGAACTCCAAGGGGCTTTGCGGGTGCTTGGCGCCACGCCTTTATATTACTGTTGGGTCAAGGCCTACCGGTACATCTGCTTGCTGTATCCTTGCAACAACGAGGCTCCGTGCTTCTGGTTATGGCCGCGATTACTACTCTCGTACAAGGTATCGCATTGACGCAGCAGGTAGACTAAAACTAAAACGTACAGACGATCGGGCGTATGGAATTAGATCCTTGAGGCACATCGGGAAGATGAAGCTCTGATAAATTAACGGGTAATATCAACATAGAAGGCTGGCCCTTCTAGCTTAGGTTTTTTAATTTACGTCTAACGTTATGGAGGTTCCATGCCGAATAAGTGCCAGCCTAACGAGGTAGTCACGCCCGGGGTCACGCCCGGCACCTGGGGGTCACGCCCGGGGTCACGCCCGGGATAAAATAATGCGCACTCACAAACTGGATTCACCACCAAAAGTGACCAGCTTCTCTAACAACACCTTTATTTTATAGCTCTATCTATTTACAAGAGAATCTTTAATACACTTAGAGTTCTCAAAAATGATACAAGAGAATATAGATAATTAATTTATATGATTATATCTGAGAACTTTCTGTGGTATCCTTTTTTGAAAGGCCGTATGTTTTGCCCTTAACTTAGGAGGCCGCGTGTTTCTGTCCCGGGCGTGCTAGTCTACTTAAGTCTGTGGCAACTCGAACGCATTTAGCCGATGTGAGCACATGGTCACACATGCACTCAGGGCACTCCAACATATTTAGCCGCTGCGTATCCTAGCACTGAATCTTCTCCAGGCAGCCGGAGGTGACACTGGATGTTCCCGCTGCTCCTTTGCATCGATGGCCATTGGCTGTTCGGGAAAACGTATTCTTGCTTGGGCAGGAGCTTCAGCGATCTTATACCAAGACGGAAAAATATGTAAGTAGCAACCTTGTCGTTTTCGGGAGTCCCCGCAGCTATCGTGCTTTTTCACAACGACCTGACTATCATTGTAAAACTATGTACGGTCTTGCACTGGGTCTGATTTTGGTCGTGGCTGTATCCGGCCGCGGCCTTGGGACTTCAAAAAGGCCTGTGCAAACTTTGAAGAACGTCAGCTCTCTTCCAAGTCCATTTACCTTCCAAGACGGAGCTTCCGTGTCCACCGCAGCTGACTGGTTTAAACGTGCGGACGAGCTGAAGAGGTTATTCCAAACCTATGAGCTGGGGTGGAAGCCTGGCAAGCCTGCTGTGTTTGATGCTCAATTGAACGGGACCACGCTGTCGATTACCACTGGGCTGACCCAAACGACGGCTGTCACATGGAACGTGTCTATTAGCTATCCAACAAACAGCACTGAGCCAGGCCCATATGCTGCCATGATCGCTTATGATGGACCGTCCATCCCTCTTGATGCCGGCATTGCTACCATCACTCTCGTCAACGACAACATTGCTCAACAGAACGATCAATCTTCTCGTGGCGTGGGCATTTTTTATGACATTTACGGTAAAAATGCCACCGCCGGTGCAACAATGGCCTGGGCCTGGGCTACGTCACGGATCATGGATGCTCTAGAGCTGATTGATATTGCCGAGAGCAACATTGATGTCAAGCGAGTGGGTCTGACTGGCTGCTCTCGCAATGGCAAGGGAGCCTTGATCGGAGGTGCCTTTGAGCCAAGGCTGGCTCTCACAATTCCGCAAGAGTCTGGGTCTGGCGGATCTGCTACATGGCGAATCTCCGATGCCCTGTTCGCTGCTGGTGTTGTCACACAGACTGCTCATGAGATCATCCAAGAGAATGTCTGGTTCGGCGAGTCCTTCGACCCATTTGTCAATGACACTTCCTTGTTGCCGTTCGATCATCACCTTCTTGCTGCTCTCGTTGCTCCTCGTCCGATTCTCGTCCTCGACAACAATGGTTACGAATGGCTTGGACCACTCTCTAGCTACGGAGGCATGTCCGCTGCAAAGACTGTATACGATGCACTTGGCACGACGTCGGCTTTTGGCTACTCTCTCGCCGCTAGCCATCCTCATTGCCAATTTCCTGCTGATCAGCAAGGAGCTCAGCTGAGCTCTTTCCTTCAGAGATATCTGCTTAACGACACGGCTGTTTCAACAAGTGTTTTTGACTCTGCCACCAATGACACCGACGGCAACTTCACATATGTTGCCAGTGGTTGGATTACCTGGACAACTCCTACTTTACTATAGAATTGGAATGATCCGTCAATAGGCCTCTTTATCTACATATAAGAAAATGAATGAAATAAAACATAAAGGCTAGAGTAATATACTTTGTGTTTTACGGTGTGGTACAGCCAACAAATTAGGGGCCCGGGGGCCTTGTAGGAAGCGGGCAAACTTGGAAGGTAATGCAATTACACACCAGTATATTGTGTAGATACTAGCCTATTACGGTAATTACAGCTGGAGGACCTAATGTTGCTAATACTAGTAGGTATACCATGAAGAATGTGCCACGGCAGTATAATAGCATTCAGGAAGTAATTCTTTATTGCACCCAAGATGCTCATATGTCCGGGTAAGCGCAGTGCAATTGTACCATTCAACCAAACGTTCAGGATGAGTATTGTTCTGGCCTTGCTCAAGAGTGCGGTCAAAACTCGAGGTGATCTCACAGTTTCTCATCTACAGCCAGCCAATCAATCAAGCGAATTGTTTCGAATGAATTGACTTGACCCTATCTTCAAATATACACATCTACACATATACACGTAGACCATGAACGAGTTGCCCAGGTTCGAGCGTCACATTCGGGGCTTAGATACGTCATACAGCATTGAACCCACACCGAATAATTCTGATGATCGCTGCAACAAATATTCCAACTCAATCGACACCCCTTAGGCCTTGGAGCGGTCTGCCCTGCGAGTGGTTCGGCGCTACTTCGCCAGACACTACTGAATCAGAACCCGAGGATACCTATACACCGAGCGCCAAGTCGGAGACAGAGAAAGTCAGCCAAAGAGTGTGGATGCATTCGCACGAGACAAGAGCTTTCCAGTTTCAAGTTGCCCCGTTCCAGTGGAGGTGAAGGGCCGTGTGCGGTGTTGTTCGAAGGGATCTCCAGATGTCATCATCGAGGCCGAATGTGAGGCAGTGCCCAGCACGGCACCCGCTTAGCACTGTCCAAGCGGGATGATAAACTCACGGCCTATGGGCACGAGCTAATATATGCGCACGAGGTTTTGAACTTTCGAAGAGCTCGCAGCTAGTATCTTGGCATACCCCTGAGATTAGGGGCTGAGTTTATCCTTGAATATGACTACTTAGTTATATAAGTATCTAACCTTACAGAAGCTCATCTACAATCTGCTATCGACAGATAGTCTCTTAGCAGGCTTGGTCGAATAGGTATCTTCACTCAGATAGTCCAAAAAGGTATCCTAACGGCCTAACGGCTCAGAATAGTGGTTCAGATTGGCACAATCGGAAATTGCACAATCTCGATTGCAACTCACAAGTAGGGCTTGTGTTTGAAACCTTATCCTCCCGAGTCCAAATGAAGACGAGATCTGGGCTTTCCCTAGCTATGTTCTTGTGGGTTTTTTTTTTGTCATATTCACAAACTCTCCCTACTCTACCGTATTCAATGGGACTAGCCTAAAAATCAACCCGAAAATAGGTATTAACATTATGGGAAACCTTCCTGGTCTCCTCCCAGCTTCACAGGTTCTTATTTCGTACTGAGTGGTAGGAATCCACTTTTTCAAGCAGCGTCCAAAATAGATTCGTGAATTCGCTGTCATGCGAGAGACCGAATGTAGCAAAACATTGCTTCGACCCAGACATGACTTGTCGATCCTCTGCGTGAGCACCAATATTGAAATCCGTGCTGGATGTTGTCTCCAAGCAGACGTCTTAAATTAGCATGACAAGTCAGCCCAACTTCTTTTTTTATCAGCCCGACCTGAATATTCAGGCCTAGATGTAAGTTTTGCTGCCCACTCCAGCGCGAAGATTTCCATCGTGATCCACGCACTGGAGTCTGGCATGACCGCGACTTATCGTCAAGACCCTCACGTGCTTTCAGAATTTTCACATTGGCACACCGGTCCAGCCCCCATCTACTCCATTCATTCACGCCGAACCCAAAAATTCTTGTGCTTCCTCCCTAAGGTTGCAATCGGGATCAGCCAAGGTGCAAGCCGCGATTCAGTAAAGGGGAAGGACAGGGCGTGGACCGGTACAATTCCTGTGGACAGGATCTATGGATCAAGAGCGGACCGAATTATGGACCGGACCAGGCCGCGCGTGGCGTATCAGATCGCCCGACAGTGGGTCAAGAGAGGACCTATTCCTACATATGTACAATCGAAGTCTTCGCGCCCTGCGTCATGGGTGTCATGAAAGTGGCATTCAATATGTGCTCATATCTTGGCAGCTTTAGCCCACACCTCGAGCCGTCGATGACATTGGTTCCGCGTCATGTTCTCACCGAGTTGCGCCCGCAGCCCTATGCTCCGCCCGGCATGAACAGGGAGAGAAAGGCAAATAGATGGAGCTTTGATTCTTCCGTTCCACTGAATCGTGACTTATACCGCAACAGACTTGCGGAATAAACCGGGCGACATTCTATCGGTCTGACAAAGCCTCCCATCCTCGAACTCATGCCCACAACAAAGATTTGCATTTATTCTCAACAGATTATATCATATACGACCAAATCTGGCTGTGAAGAGGCTTGGCCCGCTCAAATGCGGAATCTTGCCAATGCAGCTTCGACTTGGCAGCCGTGACGGCTTGGCAACTGAGTGGCGCCTTGAGATTTGAGCTCGAATTACGAGATTGTGTGCAGTCAATCTTGGCAAGCACGGCAGGCTGGGCAGAAACACGCCGAGACGGGCCAGTCCGGTAATAAGCCACAATTTGTAACGGAAGACTTGGAACCCGGCCGCGCGACCAGTCCAAGGACGACTGTCTGATCAGGATGAATGGTCGCATTCAAATGTGGCGGAGCAGAGGAGACACAACAGGAAGGGGTGAGGCTATTGTTTGTGTCGAAGCGCTTGGAATCATCACTTCTGTCGCTATTGTCAAACCGCAATGTGGCATTGTGCGTAAATAGGTACATGGGCTCAAGGTCATGAAAAGATGAGTACAGAAAAGCAACGATGGATCATTGGGAACGGGGGCCTCCTGGGCCTGACAAGTTAAACGAGTGACGGTAGTTGGTCTTTTTTTTCTCTTTTTTTTTCTTTTCTTTTTGGTAGTATTCTAGTAAAAATCAAATTAATCTATGGGGATATCGTACTCTACATCCAGGAATGAGTGCCTGATGGAGCATTCTGTGACTGTCTCCCAGTAATGCCCATTGTGCTGGTCCCTCCCAATTTTGAACTGGGCAAGCAAAGCAAAGCCACTTTGCCCGAGTTCTTTTTCCCATAGAAAATCAATCCCCACAACGCCTGGCAGAAAATTGCAATGCTGGCCAATTCAATTTGTATGCAGAATTCGTAATGCGAACATTGAAGAATGTGAAATTTCTCCCCCTTACTAGTGGTCCTCGACGTCCTCGTCCCTGCCAGGGTACATGATGTCCTGGTTCATCACTGCCCGGATGTGGTGGTAGAGCACAAAGCTGTATGTCAGCAATATGCACACCGACATAAATACTGCGAAGTCGAGCACGATCGTGCTGTTGATCGCCTTGCCGAGTGTGATGGTTGCAAGTGTGAAGCCGGTGTTGGGGAACACACTGGCCCACCAACCGAGATGGAAGTACTTGGGCCTGCTCTGGATCACGGCAACAAGAGCGACACCCCACCACCAGAGGCTGAGCCCCCAGAGGTAGATGCCACCGAGGACTGCCACCTGGCGGACAAAGTGGACGTCCATGACCCCGTTTGAGTCAAAGTCGAAGTTTTCGGGCAGGCCATTCGCCATGCCGATGAAGGCGAGGCAGGTGAAAGCCGGAGGTCCCACGTTCATGAACAGGCCGGCCCTGTGCTCGCGGCTGGGCAGGCCGAATGACATCAGGCGTCCGACCATGTGTGCGTACATGAGGAACGACACACTGATGCCGAGACCCTGGCACGCGAGGCCGCCGTACACGATGGCAACTGACATGAACTCGGGCTGCGTCTCGGCAACGGTGGAGGCGATGGTGCCCGTGAGCATGATGGGGAAGATGGGCAGGATCCAGGTGGGCATCATGGTCTTGACCTCGAGATTGTGGCGCCGGAAGACGTAGCTGTACTGTCCGATGGCCACGAGGAGTGTCACGGACAGGTAGCTCCAGAACGCAACCTGGACGGCCCAGTTGAGCTTCTCATCATTCTGTGGTATGGCGTAGCGGTAAGTGCTTGTGATGAGTGTCGCGATGGACAGGAAGAATGTCGGAAAGAAGAAGCCCTCGCGAGCATGGCAGATTGATGCCTTGAGATCGCCAGGGAACAGGAAGAAGCGGGCGACCAGGGCACTGGCGCAGAGTGCGAAGAGGATAAGAGTGATGATGTAAACGACGAGACCGATTTGTCTCAGTCCGGGGAACTGGTATGGTTGTGCAAAAATGAGAAGTGACAGTCCACCGGTGCTCATGATGAGAGTCCACCATGCCCAGGTGAAGTGGTGTAGCCTCTGCCTCCAGCTCAACTTCGGCCTGTTGGGGTCGTAGATGTCATAACCCATGTACGTTTGTCGCTTGTGGCCGTCCTTTTTTATCGGGTCTTCATCTTCGTACTTCTCGAGGTCCCGCTCGTTGGAGGGGGTCGACACTCTGGTGCTGTCGTTGCTCTCGACCTGAGGGTTTTGGAAGTTGTTGAAGCTGTCTGAGTGAGGGTCGTTGGCCTCGAACAGCCCTCGAGGGGCTTGAGGGGCCATGAAGGACTGCCTCTGTCCGTAACCACCGAAGGATTGTCTTGCACCCTCCATGTTGTTGTCGAGCAGCGAAGTGCCCAAATTTGTAAATCGCTATCGGGTTTTTATGCCGCGGTGTGCATGTACGGTGGTGGATGATCCGCGTAGAAGCCGGAGTGGCCCTTATGGAATTCTTGGTGAGATTTGAGAGTCGACGCCAATAGCCTCACGGCTAGGATGAGATAGACCGAGGAGGTATGTGCTAACGTGGTAGATGCAGTGAACGGTGTAAGACAGATTTGAATAGAACAATTGAAACAAAGAATGAGGGACAATACTTGGTGGGACCAGCCTGTGACAGAAGAAATGGATCAGAGCGACCTGCGATATATATCAAGAGAGGAGAACAGGATTCCACAGGATAGGCACTAGGGTTATGTAGATTTGTTCATAGCTCTCGAGCCCGGGGATCGCCAAGTGTGCTCGATATCAAATTGTAGATGAAAGATCCACATGAGCCAAGCCCTTCGCCATGCCCGGGCAGCTGGTGTTCCAGAGGGCACACAAGAACCTCCTAGCCACGGCAAACGGTTGCGAATGTGCAACAAACTGTTTCTGATCTTGGACTGGCCCATCCCAGTACCACGTCGTGGCGATCTGGGTACAACACACACGCCCCCCCTCCCCCTCCGGCAGTGCGTGCGAAGCGGCTCTTTTTCGTGACATGGCAGCCAAGAGTTTGGAAGAAGTGGGTACGACCAGCCGCGCGAAGCACATGGTGTCGACGCCAAGGACGGACTGGACTTTGGGCGTCTAAGCAAAGAAGGGCGGGAGCTTCAGATCTTCAATCTGGCGGCCTACCAGTGGGGACTGCCGAGAGAAGACTAGATCCACCATCCATTATGCCTCGCGACGTGAACGGCCAGAGCCTCAGAACCATGTCCCGCCATTGCCCCTGAGAGCCAGAGGGCAGAAACACCTGCCCTGAGAGCGAGGGACAAAATTAGATAGGCAGGCAGGCTGGCTGGCAGGCAGGTAGGTGGGTAAGCAGGCAGGCAAGCATGTGAAAAATCAACAGGACAGAACAGACAGAGCTTAGGGTCAGTTGGAGAGAGCCAGGAGAGGGTCACTTGCACACACTGCTGCATACCGGTGCACTGCCCCCCGTTTCTGTGGATATTTCCGGTTTGGCTGATGGTTTGCATATATCTGTTAGAGATCTGCATGCACGATGATGTCCAGGAAAGCCAGCCAGCCGGTGGTGGATAGGTGGTAGATGCGGCTGTCTGGGTTGAATCATGAGTGACGGTGACATCAACTTCAGCTTGGTTGTGGTGGCCCCGAGTAGAGGAGCGGTGCAGCGCGGTTCAGGGCGGTGCGGTGCGCTGCTGCTGCTGCTGCTGCTGCTGCTGCTGCGGTTCTGCTGCTTGCCGAAACCTTAAAGAAACTTCTGTTCTCTTCATCCCAAAAACTCTGGCCCTGAAGATTGTTTCGCCCGACTCAGCCGCTTGGCGGACTTGGCGGGCCATGGGGGTGTGAAATTCGGCACTGGACCATGGGCCAGTCGGGCGACGAACGAGTCGGGTTGTATTGGGTTTGGGTGGGTTGTTTGTTATCTGGACCCCCAACCCCCACGGAGAATGGGACGTGGCTTGATGAGGCTCTGGGTGATCGACAGAGGGAAGCGATCCAAATTAGAAGCAGGCCAAGACCCCTGACGCCGGGAGAGGCAGCGGACGGCGCCGTCTCAAGACTTTGAAACCCAGTCAGTGCTGCCGAAGCCTCTGCAGCCTCTGTACAGTACTGTAGCCTCTGCTGCTGCTGCCGCCCGTCAGCATCCCTGCCCGCAGCAGATTTGCACCAACCGGAATGCCAACCACCCTCGCTGCCCTCTGCTGCTGCCAGAACGCTACTGTACATCCGGGCTCTTTTGCCCTCTCCCGACCACCATGTCCCGGCACATCTTGGCTTGGCGAACCAGGCCAGCCACAGGATGCGAACTGGACAAGACTCAGAAGACTCAACAAAAACCCACTCTGGCGCTGTCTTGGCCTGCTACTTCTGCTGCTTCTGCTGCCCGAAGAGTGTCCACTTTTGATAGCTGATCGCCAGCCCTCACCCCGTTGTGAGACGTCCATTCTTGACGTGTCGTTGCTCTTGGCAACCCCCTAATAATAAAGCCTCTTTTTTTTCACATCCTTGACACCCTTTCAGCTCTCTTGACAGCCACAGTCTTCAAACCAACCCTTCACCCCCTACGAGTGCTTCTTCACCTCTTGTCTCTGGCTTGGCTTGGCTCATTGCCACAAAAAGATTGCCCAGACCTCGAGAGCGGGTACCTGGCACTTCACATAGGCCAAGGAGCGCTCCCTCTGCAGGCCGAGCCACGCAAGCTTCTCACCCGATCTGACTCGTTTCGCACAGTTGTACCGCACATTTAACATGACTACCGCATTATCTTCGTGTGTGCTTCCAAAATGCGCACATGCTGGGCGCACGCTACTATTACAGATCGACAGCATGTTATACGGAGCACAGATTTTGCAATACTTGGCTGCCCAGTGTCACAGGTTCACAATGTTCGCATCGCGCCACCCTCCATTGGCCGGGAGCTGACCCGGTGTTTGTCAACAACCGCATTGGTACAGGGAGTGACACTCGCGATGTGGGACTCGGTGGCCCTTTCCGGGCTCTCCGTACTTGATGTGCGAGGGTGCTACCATAGTAAGATTGCCACAGCAGCTCAACCCTTGGTTGATCGCCCGTGTCTGCATCTCAATATTCTTTAAACTCAGCTTCGGGCAGCAAGTGCGCCTGTGTGCTGTGGGGTCTCATTCTAGACCTCCCTGGAGGAGCCAGCCGCCCAGGCCAGCTCGACTGTGGCAATCGCCGTATCATCCAATACTCTGTGCACATGCCCGTGTCACAGCTGCAGAGCAAGCTCATCTGGCAAGCTGCCTGTTTGGGAAATGCCCAGTCCGGAGGCCGTGGCGGAGCAGCCATCATAAATGAGCATATACGAGTTCCTATCTCTTACCTGCCACTCGCTCACTATGTCGCTGAAACCACCTCACCCGTGGTTAGCCAAGCGGTAGACCGTAGCGCCCAGGGGGTTTGCCCAGAAACACACGGATCGCGATGCTGGTATCTTGCTTGTTGGACTCGGAAATCGTCATTCCGATGTTTCTTAGTGCGATCATGCACGTCCAGTGGTTGTGTATGCGTGTGCGTATGTAAGAAGGCAGGACGAAGAGTCTCATGCGCTTTGCTAATCATTTACTATAATGGTCTACACTCCGGTCAGAAACACTTGGCTATAGCAACCCACCACTTGCAATTTGTAATATGCAAAACCGCTCCTGAGGCGGCCCTGTGTTGGCGAGTATCGAACTCGGTTGTGAGGGCTTTCTGGACGACGACGGCGGCAGCGATGCGCTTTCTCAACACCTTCATCTCAACAACACAAGACTTCGCCAAAGCGCAACACATTTCACAAGTACGGAGCAACGTGTGTTCCAACGTTGCGCATTCGATTACCCAAACGAAAAAAAAAAAAAAAAACTGCCTTATCAGGGAATCGAGTACGATGGGCTTTGGTTCCTCGAAGGAGGGCTTTTTACGATTGACTATGGACGCCCTCACTCCCCCGTCCTTTCCACATCAGACCCTGCATATGGTCCCATATCGCCTTAAGGGTCCATTCATCAAGAAGCAAGACTTGTTGGACACACCTCTGCCCCGGAACCTAGGGCCGTGAGGTCTCTGTACTTCTCTCCGAGCATTGGCGACTTGCCCGGTTTGATCCCGCAGCAGGCGACCCCTTGAGGTGACTTCCCGGGGCAGAAGCCGAAATGAAGACAATGCTAAATCCATAATAGGCCGCGATCTACCTTGCGGAGCCATGCGGGCGACATAATAGGGACATTCTACATTGACACGCAGTCAGCGTGTCGTTGGCGTCAACTTCCCAGCAATTCATATAACCTCGAATCTAAATCGGTCTGCGGCATCTTTTGCGCGCCGAGTCCACTGGCAGTTTTTGTGTGGCCGACGTTACAATTGCAAGTCTTGACCGTCACAGGACAATTGCATACTTACCAATTGGCAATTGCCAAGTTCCCGGCCCTGGAGCTTGACCCCGTTCTAAGGCGCTTGACTCAAATCGCCAAGTACTAAGGGGACTGATTGCGCAACTGTTTCAATGATAGCCGAGTAGTGAGTGGGTTTCAAGTACATCAATCACAAGGGTTGAAACCACAAGACAATTCTCAGATAACGATCTCTAAATAAATACACCGTGGATGCATCTACAATGAAATTTAGAAAAACAAAAAGCAACAAAAAACCTCATATTTCAATATCAAGTAAGGAAATGAACGAGGCTGGGCGGTTCAAATACACATTCTGTAGGTATGGGTCCTGAAGTATGTATACCCATTGTGTTTTGTCTACCGCGACTTCGACCAAGATTTCTCTTGTGCCAGAATTAGTTGTGTTCCAGAAATAGCAAGCCAATTGTTATCACGACGGATTGCAGCGCGGAACCAGCCAGATTGTTGGGAACCACTCGTGTAGATGTCGCCAAGTGATTGTCACAGAGTGACACCCGCGCCGGACCCCGCGAGCTGTATTCCGAATTGTCCAACGAGAAGCAGACTTGGCTACAGCGAAAAAGGAGAAAGTTAAGCTGGGCGGGAACGTGAATAGACGCCGTCCTAGATTGCCTCGAGGTTGAGTCTGCGCTGAGAAGTGGCAGCTCGCGTCCCATGGACGCAACGCCCAGGTTGAAGGACTATGATGCTGACATGGGCAAAGTGAAAAGAAACTCAGAGGTGATGAATACGAGAAGAAGATGAGAACGCAGACAGCGCCTAGCCGTGTCCCGATCTCGTGGCCCAGTGGTTAGAACTAGACATCGCGTATCAGATAAGTCTCCATGGGCAAAGATAGTCAACTTTGGCAGTCATCTGACCCAAGGCTCTCTGTTACGATAGACAAGATAGCGCAGCTGTACTGCTTTCATGCTGATTATTTCGTGAAGATATATCGGTCCCATTGACTTGCTCCCGGCATCAGATTTGAGTTGGTGCTGTTGGATTGAACGCTTAATCTATTAGGCTAGCTATGGTCTAGACTACGGGGGCAATGCCCCCTATATATAGACGTATCTAATTTACTACGGGGAAATAATAGGAAATAAGATATCCTGTATTTATAATAAGTATAGATATCTAAAATATTCCAATATCCCCTCTTAAACTTATTCCTTTATATATAAAGAATAAGTTTGCTTATAAAAGGGATATTCTTATAAAATATAGCGTGAGATCTATATATATATAGTAGAATATTTATTTATATGGAAATAAAAACCTATTAAAATAGGAAAAATTTTCTATTATAAATAAAAATATCTTATTATATAGGTAAAAATCTTAAAAAGTTATTTTAAATGCTATTAAACTCATAGCCTTAAACGTAGTACGTTATATATTATTATTCAAAAGGGTTATATATATTATTTATATAGGGCGTTTATAGATTCTATAATAGCTATAATATTTACTTATTTTTACAGCATTTAGGTTATACATTATATTAATTACACTATATATATTATAAATTCATATTTTCCTAATAGAATTTCTTTCTTATATATATGTGTTAAGTGTATATTATGTATATATTATATACTATATAAATTATATATATAGTATTTTAGGAAAAACCTTTCTATTTTTATATTTCTAAGGGAAAACCTTTAATATTTTTATAAATATTTTATATATATTCTAAGTTACTTATTATATATAGAAGTAAATATATTATTTATTTAAAGGAGAAAATACCTTAGTTCTTAAAGAGTAAACGCCTTTTAGTTATATACATATATTATTAAAGCGGTAAACCTCTCTATTCTCTAGCTAATATATATATTTTATTGCTTTATTAAACTATATTTATATTTAGACTTCTTATATATAGGTTTAGATATAGGTTTTATAAGCTAATCTGCTAGATTATTATTAATATTTATATATTTTATAATTATTTAGTTTTATTTTACCGTATATCTTATATAATAATAAGCTATATTTATATAT
The DNA here is from genome assembly GCA_023242295.1 of Diaporthe ilicicola. Classification (NCBI taxonomy): domain Eukaryota; kingdom Fungi; phylum Ascomycota; class Sordariomycetes; order Diaporthales; family Diaporthaceae; genus Diaporthe; species Diaporthe ilicicola. The sequence continues at coordinate 33,475 of JALPVH010000190.1, read as the reverse complement.
TTTATTCTTTTATAAAACGTATTATTTTTAACTAATATTTTAGCCCTTTTATTATCTATATATATAGTAGGTATCTATATATTATATTTTAATTTTAAATTATTATTAAAATATTCTAATAAATTATATAAATATTCGGCCTTTTTTATTACCTTTTATAAGGCTATATATTCCGCTTTAACTATAGAAAAAGCAGGTATTTTTTATAATTAAAAGAATTAACTTATAAGGTTAATTTTATTATTATTATTATTATTTTTATTATATAGGCTAAATATATAGCTTAAGGTACTTTTACCGTTATCGAGACTATTGCCCTAATTTAAATCTATATAGCCTATTATTTATAAATTATTTCTATTATAATTATATTATTTAGATATTTTCGGGAATTTATATATATATCCCTATATTTTATTTAATTTATTTATATAGTATTAGCTAGGGTTAGCCATATATCTAGCTAATTTATTAATAAAATAAGCTAGGTCTAGCCTTATTTTTAAGCTAGCAAATAAAATAAACCTTATTTATTATTAATATAATTCTATAATATTATTATCAGCTTAGTTTATATTTTTTACTAATTTTCTATTAGGTATATAGGGTATAAATTAAGAAATTATCTCTTTATTTATTACCTTTTCGGCTATATTAAATTTATTTAATATCTTCTCGATATATCTATTCTAGTTTATAATTATCGTTTTATTTTCACAATTTATATCGATATTATTTCCGAGGAAACTATTTAATTCCCCTTAAAAATCTAGATTTATAGTTTTATATAGGTTATTTATTATATTATTTATATATTATTAGTTTACCCCTATTACAATAATATTATCTATATGGCAAATAAATATTATTTATTTATTTTTATATATAAATATACCTTTATTATAGGGATAAATAATAAACCCTATAGCATATAGTAACTTATATAGAAAGTTATACTATAATAATAGCGCTTACTTTAAGCCGTATATACCCTTTAAAAGCTTTACAACTTTATTTTTATATTCTAGCTTATTTATATATATAAGTGAAGGTAATTTTATATATATTTTATAGTCTATTTCCGAGTATAGAAACATATTTTTTACGTTATAGCTTAATATATTTCAGCCTTTATTTATAGCTATTATAAGCAGTATAATATATATTTCTAGCCGGCATATAGTAGAAAAAGTCTTTAAATAATTTATACCTAATCTTTAATTATAGCCTTACATTACCTATCTAAATTTATATCGGGTAGTATTTTCTTTATTTACTATCTAATTAGGCTTTATTATATTTATATTAGGTATATATTTCTTTTTAAATATTTACTTCCCCCTTAAAGCCTTACGGCCGGATGGTAAGTCTATTATTATATAGGTTTTCTGTTCTAATAGACTATTATTCTTATTTAGTATAAATTTTAATTATAATTGTTTTTCTAAACTATTTAATAGTTCTTTTATACTATTTGGTTCTGAAATTATAGCTGCTATTAAGCAGTATTTAATTTCTAAAGTATTTTTATCGAATATCGATAGTTAGTTATTTAATAGTGTATTACTTATACTATATATATAGTCTTCTAGGTTCCCTTATATTATTATCTCATTTAGTATAGGGGGAGAATTTTTCTCCCTATTTTGTATACTATTTAGCTTATTTATACTATTTAGCTTATATATATCTAATGCGGGATTACTTATATTAGGCTATATATAAGTGTTATTATTGTTATTATTATTATTATTATTTATGCCTAAGGCTATTATATTATCGATATATTTTCCTTTAAGCATAATTATATCCTTTACTAATAAGGGCTTTTTATTAGTTAGGTTTTAAACCCTATATATATTAGTGTCTAGCATTATATTTAATAAAACACCTTTATTATTCCAAGATTCTAATTTTATTTTATATATATTATTTTTATAATATACTATAGATTCCTAGGTTTTAAGGTTATTTATATATAGGGGTTATTTTTTATTTATTAATTTATAGGAAGTCTTAAAGTATAGACCTCGGTATAGTATTATATTATATAAATAAACGGTATATTTTATAGCCTCGCCCTATAGGTAGGTGGGTAAATTAGCTATATATAATAGGTAACGCATTTTATTTATTATAATAAGATTTAGTCTCTTTATAAGCCTATTAGGCTCTTTTATATATACGGGCGTTATATAGTAATATATATTATATATATTTAAACTTATTTTAAATCTTTTATTAATATATTCTCTTCCGTTATCAGTAAAGAACTTTTTTATTTATTTATTATATTTATTTTTATATTTATTTTTATAGTTATTAAAAGCGTTTAATACTTTATTTTTATATTTAAGGAGTATAACCTTTAAATATTTATTATATTTATTAAGGAATAAAATATAATATTTATATTTATCATATATAGGTTTTAAAGGTCTGCCTATATTACTATATACTTTTTTAAGTATATTATATATCTTATTATTTAGGCTTTCCCTATTTATTTTTATTATATATTTTACTTTTAAATAAATATTATACTTATTAATATAGTCTTATAAGGATTTATTTATTTTAAATAGTATTTTATTTTTAATAAGGAATATTTCTAATATATATATATTTATATATCCTAGTTTATAATACTATATATATAGCTTTTCTTAGCTTATAGCTTATTATATATTATATATATAGTTATTTTTAGTTTTTAATATCTTAACCTTTATATAATATAGTTTGTTTTTCTAGTATCCCCGATTTATAAGCTTATTAGTTACTTTTTTATATAGGGATATATTATTTTTATTTAGCTCGACTTTTATAATATAGGATATAATCTTATAGCCTATAATATTAATACCTAGTAATGGAATATAATATATATTATTTATTTATTTTATAATATTATTTTCTAGGAAATTTATTATTATATTTCTAATTTAATTTATATATAATATGCTAGTATTACCCTATTTAACGGTTTTATTAGCAGGCTTTATAATATTAAATAAACTTATATCCTTAAAACTAATTATATTTATATTGCTATTTATAGCTATTTTTACAGAATCTATATATTCTAAATTTTCTATAAAGCTATTAGCTATTATAGTATATATATATGGGGTATATAGGTTATTTACCTTTATTTCCATCGAATTATTAAACGATAAATTTGAAAGATCTATAAGATCTTAATTATAGCCATTATTTAAGTTGTTTATAGCTATAGCTATATTCTCGGCTTTAGGAGACTTTTCTATGGCTTTAGAAGTATTATTGCTAGTAAATAGGGCGAGGAATGCCTTTATAGCTTTTTTATGTTTTTTTTTGCTAAGATTTTTCCTTAAAAGGGCAGATATTTTTTTTTTTTTTTTTTCCTGGGTAGCTTTCTTTACTTTTTAGCTTTAGGGTGCCTTTTTTAGGAAAAGAAAATAATAATTTTCCCGAATATAGCCCTTTAGCTTATAATTACTATATATAGTTAAAGATTTCGATTTATTTTCTTTAATATATAGGGTCTTTTCCGAGAAACTTTATAATATTTTTTCTCGGCTTTTATTTAGCAGGCTAAAAAAGAGTATATTTATAGAGTAAGCTTCGGAATCTTAGCAAAGACTTTAGGTTATATTCTAAATAAATCCAGAATATTTATCGTTAAGGCTATAGAGAATCCAGCTTATAATAACTTACTTAGGCAATTCTATACTATTTACCTTTAAATCTTTAAAAAGAAGCTTTATTTTATTGATATATTGCTTTATATTCTTAAAGTTATCGAGAGTGGTATTAAAAAACTCTTTATAGAGTATATATTGGCTTATAAAGCCGGAAGGCTTATAATAGGATTTTAAAATATCCTACACCTTTTATATACTATTTACGTTTTTAATAAATATAATAGGCGCTTATTTATATATTAGCTTAATATTTGTGAGAGCTTTTTTATTTTAGATTTTAAATAAGCCCTGGAAGAGTAAATCGGGGTTATTTCTAATAGCATTCTCCTTTTCTAGCTAGGCCTTAATTTTTACGCTTTAGTAAATATAGTTTTCTATACTGTTAAGCATTGGGATATTATATTTATCTGGGGAAGCTATTATTAGAATAAATAAAGAATTATAGGAATAATAGTGGAGGAAAGGTTATATTAGATTAAAGGGATAGATCGATATAAGGGATTTAAGGTTATTTATTGTTTATGAGCTAATATAACAAGAAATCTCGAAATCCGAGTTAATAGCGATATAAAGCGAGAAAAGGGCTTTTAAATGGTATAGGTTTCGGATAGATTAGTTGGGTAGTTATTAAGATATTAAGAAGTATTTAGGTAAAGTTAAGTAAGGCAATTGTATAGTTACCGATTTAGGGAGATTTAATCGATAGGGTAATATTAAATTAAGGGCTGTAATTAGTTAAGGGCTTATTGATTAATCTAATTAGGCAATTCGATAGAACGCTCGGCTTTTAATAGAGGTGTTGGTCTAGTTAAAGGTTTTGGTTAAGGTGGCCTTAAGGGGTGTTATATAATTGTGGAAGATTTTAGAAAGGTGGCTTTAGGGGGTGTTATATAACTGGTGTTTATTTTAATTGGTTTAATTAAGAGAAAAGTAGGGCAGAGCTTCCGGGGTTGTAATCTGTTGGATTAAACGCTTAATCTATTAGGCTAGCTATAGTTTAAATTACGGGGGCGATGCCCCTTATATATAGACGTATCTGATTTATTACGGGGAAATAGTAGGAAATAAGATATCCTGTATTTGTAATAAGTATAGATGTCTAGAATATTCCAATAGGTGCAGTGGGTTATTGGTGTATCACCATTGTCTGAAAAGTGGCAATTGGGTTTCTCGAACACCTCCTGATAAGAATAAAGACAGTCACCTGCGAAAGTTACCACGAAGTCAGACATTATCATACTTTTTTCGTTGCACGATAGCATGCGGGAGACGAAGCGGACGGAGGAAGGTAGCGGATTTGTTACTCTATGAAGGATGTATCACCAAATCCAAGAGATAAAATAATCGACGGCGATCTTTCCAAGCCGAAAAAAGAAAACAAGAGACGTGTCATTTTCCCTGCCGATGGAATCGTGCTGGGGCACGTCGCTCCTTTCCCGTGCCTATGCTTGGACAATCTTGGCCTGCAGCCCCTGTGGGCACACGGAGTGAGTGGCTTCACAAGCGCGCCATCGGTGTTGACGACATCTCCATACAGCAAAGAGAGGATATACCAGTTGTGATGGATTGCGCCACTCCAGAATCTGTAGTGTGTGGAAGCAGGCAGGTATCGACACAGCGTGTTGTTTCGAATACAGCGCCTGGCCAATGACCGGCCATACCAGATTGCGTAAGTGGGCAGCCGCAGACTTGGTGATCAGAGAGTCATAATATACCTAGGTACACAACTGAGATCAACAGCGCAACGGCTGTTCTCTGGGGTCGCTGAGCTAGCTATCGAGGGCGAGCGTCACGGAACCGGAAGTTCTGACGAAGTACATCCGGAACAAAGCGCCCAGGTCACCGCTGTCGCAATCTTGCATCTTTTCATTCTTGAGTGCACCTCCAGGCTTAGTTGCAGTGACCACATGGTCTATCAACACCCGAGTCTAGCCTCTCAAATTACGAGCAGAATGCTCCTTCATGCTCGATGTAGGTTGTTTTGACGCAGCCTGAGCTGTGTGCATGCAGTGCTGCGAAGCCAGCCAAACCAATCGAAGCCACATCTTCTGATCCTCCATGGTGGCTGCCATGATAAGGCTACCTTCCAGGCTTTCTCCTCAGTCAAACCCAACTCTAGTCCTCCTCCTCTCTCTCTGTGGATCATGCCCAACCTGACCCAGGCCAAAGTTATGTAGTCTCTCCCCGATGAGGTAGGCTTCATCTCGAATCCGGACCCTCCAGGAACGGAATACACCCAGCATACTCCGCAGCATCGCCACGCCAACAGCGCTCACCAGCGCGGCAAAGAAGCAGAACCGATGCACAAGAACCACTGCTGCGTCGTTGCCAGGTTCTATGCCGGCGGACATTCCGTACGCAATGCATGCCCTCGCTAGCATCGGGGGCCCAAATACTGCCACTGCCCAGACCGACAAGCCCGGTATGATGAACGCTCGGGTGAGTACCTTGACGTCGGGCTCGAGCCAGCCACGCCTCAGAACAGCGCGAGTGGCAGCTGCAACACGGCTCTCACGGTGCCAGGCGACGACATATCGAGCAGCGAGCTTGAGGTAGATGACACCAATTGTCCAGGACTGCATCACGCGTACTGTATGACGAGGGTTTTGGACGCTGAGAAGAGTGGTGTCAGGGGCTGCGCTCCTGGAAACGACAGCCCCGTACATATATGTGTCCAAGGGAATCAAGACGTACAACTCCATCAGGCAGGCAACCATGAGCGGGAAAATGACTAGCAGGAAGAAGTACGCGTATACTAGCTTGGCTGCACGGGTCACAACAACTGCGGTGCGATGTAATGTTTCGCGATGGAGGATGTGTGTTGTAGCGTTGGCCACCCGCTTCCTGGCTTTTTTGGAGATGTCTTTAAGGTGGAACAGAAAGTAAGCTGCTGAGCCGAGGATGTAAATGCCAATGCTGAAGGCGTATATATCATTTGTACGGATGCGATCGGGGATGAGTGACCGGAACATCCAGCGTCCGAATATCAGGGGAATAATCGTAAACCCTAGGCCTGTTGCAGCGGCGAAAATCCAAATGAAAAGAATGAACAGGAAGATGCGTAGTCGGAAGTTCGGAGGGACGTAGACAAATTGATACTGCGGGGTTGAGTAAAGATCAACACCAGGTTGCTCAATGCGATCTTGTCTTTGGTTGCTTTCCGTCACATCCAAAAAGACCCTCTGGCCTTTAGGTATCTTCACTTGATCTGAGGCTGGAGCACGCACGAAACGCCCATCAGGAATGAGCTGGTGAGTGCGTACTAAGGCAGCCTTCCTTGTGTTGGTGTCCTCCAGCTCCTGAGAACTTAGGGGTAGAGAGGGTTTCGCCTTTCCCCCTTCGAATGTGCCTACCCATGTCTTCGGTATGACGTTTTTGTCATCGACTTCCAGGAATAGCCTTTTCCACAACGGTAAGGCTTGCCCTTCTGGTGTTGGACGCAGCTGAATGGTTCCTTCTTCGTCAAGCTTCCTCTCGCCGAATAGGAACCACGTGAGCCGCAAGGTACGGGCCAATTTCCGGAACCACCAGGTGTACATGGCGTGGAGCCCGTCACTTGGCTTGAAGAATTTGACGGCAAGGGGCATCAAAAAGTTGTAGAATAACAAGTCGATTGGGAATTCCAGGACGGGTTCGTTGGATGAGTAGTGGATAGGAAGGACGTTCTGGAATCCATAGGACAGGGCCCACACGACGCCTCCGAGGCAGACAATGACTAAAGCGCCGTATACGAAAGCAGAGAACAGGATCTTGCGCAACTGCGTCGTGACGTTTCGCTCCAGAACATCCCGGACGGGGTGGAATTCGGCGTCGTCTGGATCGCGAATAAAATCTGCTTAATGTGAGTATTGATCCGCAATGAGGGGAATTGTAAGGATGGCATGAGCTTACAGAGGACCCCCTTGCGCATTATCTTGCGACACATGGACACGAACAGAGCGAAATGGAACATGTACCCTGTGCCGACAAACCAATGCACAAAAATCGAGGTGAGCGGGTAGTTGACAGTGAACATCACACGCGACATGATCGTCGTGTTTTCGAACAAGGGCAGCAGCCCGATGTCCAGCAAGAGCCCGCAGTATAGCGGGAAGACGAGCATCTCAATGCCGATGATGAGAATGACCTTCATGACGCCACTCGCTTGGTTCAATGCGTCTATCAAGGTTGCTTCCCACTCCTGCCCAACTCGCCCAGGAGATATGGGTCCGCCCCGACCAAGATAGAGTGCTGCGGAGAAGGTCAAGGACACGTACCCGCCCAAGATGGCCCATACTCGGTCCATAGCACTCCAGGACGCAAGTTCGGCCTTCAGAGGTATCGCGCTCGCAGAAGCTCCAAGGTCAATGACCCATGAACTTGGATTCAACAGAAGGTCGGGTAAATCATGCAGACCTTGCCACACTGTGGCTGCGGCTACCGTGATCCACGAGCAAATAACCCCTGCTTTGGTCGTATAGTCACCTCCAAAGAGGAATACCACCAATTTCCCAAGCGTGGCGAACAAGAGAGCCACCTGATCCTTCAGTGTAAATAAAGCTAAATGACTGACCGTCGAGAAGTTGCGGACTTCGTCGGCCGATATGAAGGGCAGGTCTGTCCACATGCTGTCGACTAGTCTCTGGAAAGCATTTTCTGTCATATTCCAAGACCCTGACATCGACTGAGTGAGCACCTCTGGTCGCGTTGCATTTGGTTGGATGAGGGTGAAGAGCGTGTCCATGGCACCGAAACACAGCGTGGACGCGCACCCCATCAAGAGTAGTGCAGTATCCTGTACTAATTTGGAAAGACTGAAGAGGATTCGAACAGGTCGAGCCGGATTGGCAACCAACCAAATGGCAAGGCGTCCCAGGTTGTACGGCAAGAAAACGCCAAGAAAGAGTGTAATGGAGACCAGAAACGCGCAAAATAAGGCATTCTGGAAAAGGCCAGCAATTGGGCCGCGCATGCCGAGAAGTTCAAGGATGCCCTCCAAATCTTCAGCGTCTTCGATGGCCTCAGCCTCGGCGTCGATTCCTGCGGCTGCTGCTGCTGCCGCCACCTCTTGGTCTTGCTCTTGGTCCTGGAGTTCTGGTAAGGGATCCTGTGCAATTGCAGCGGCGCCATCTTGATCATGGTCGAAGAACTCATCAGCAGCATCTGGCAAAGGCGGAAGCTCGTGCGCCGGAATGGCTTCAACATCACGCCACATGAAATCCGCGAGGCGCTGTGCGAGCCCATCCGCTTGCGGTTGATCCTGGGCCAGCTCTCCAATGTCTTCAGCATTTTCATTTGGTTGCACCTCAAGTGGCATGTTGAAATCCGATGCGGCCTCCCAATCCAGAGGTCGATTCGTCTCCATCGCATCATCCAACACGTCTCCGTGGTCAGCATTCAGCTCGTTGACGAGAACATCATCGATTTCAGACGAGCCTGGAGTCTGACCCTGGGAGCTCGACGGCGCACTTTCCGCCAAAGTGCTTGATGGCGGCGTTGCGAAGGCCCATGGTTGAGACGCCGAACCAGCTTCGTCGGGATTTGTTCTTTGGGAAGAAGGCGGCATTCCTAGGGTGGGTGATTGTCGAGGATCTGCACGTGGAGACTCTGGTGAAGCGTCCGGCCACGACCAATTGTTGTTGCCCAAAGGATTTATGCCTCCAACTCTTTGCGGTCCATCTGTGGCAGATCGCGGCCTAGACGTATAGCTCTGTTCGATTATTGGATCCGATGATCCATTGGTCAGGGGCGTCTTGCCTTTGCCAGTATGATGTTCTTCACCTTGTGCATCATCTGGCCACGGCCAGTCCGGCTCTGATCCCCACTCCGCCATTTGACTCGAGGATTCTCCTTCCTCTGTGTGCAGCTCCGGTCGTTTCCGGGTCATCTGAGATTGGGTGAGTTGGACAAAGTACGCAAGCCTATCCTCGAGGTTCTCTTGCCGAATAATATTGATGATCGTTTCTGGGTCTCCCGCGGCCGCACGATGAATCCTCACATATTCATCCACTGTGCTTCTCCCGGCCTCGGTCGAATGTCCCTCTCGTCCATTAGCCAGTGTTCCTGGTGTCGTCGGCACACGTGTGTTTTGCAGTGAGGCTTCCCCGGAAGGACCATCAGAGGAACCTATTGCTTCCTCTGCGAGAGGCTGACCATCAAATGCTGCACTTTCCCCAAGATCAACCCAGTGGCGTTCTCCATGTCCCTCGTTGCCGTTCAGTGGGCCGCCAAACTCAACATCTTCTGCTTCGGGGCCGCGGAGCCTGTCGATATCCTCTGCCCGCAATGCCCCGACAGGTTCTTGCATCGCCGCGTGTGGTACGACGTTTTCTTGGGGCGCCGCATTCTCGGCCGCAGCAAATGCAGCTCGCATATTTATATCCGGCTGCTGTTGAACGACGTAGTCCCGGACCAAGATGATCAGGATGAAACATATAATCACCAGTACGGTAATGATTTGCCCCTCCAGGATATCAATTGCAAAACTACCCAGCGCCGGTGAGGACGAGGAGATCTTTTGCAGGAATCTGACCTCACTCAAAAGGGTGGGCTGCTGTACGACGGTCGCGGGGGCGATGCTCTGCGCGTTAGCTGATGCGTTGCTGCGTGACGTTGTGCCACCGATGTAGAAGGTCCCTAAGAACATGTTGATTAGGATGTTGGACAAAGGGTTGTCGGACGTGATGTTGATCCCGTAAAGAGATGTAGTTGTCATAGCAGTACTGCTGCGAGGGATCTGGCTCAAGAGGCCCTGTAGCGACGCTGCGGTGGTCGTTGCGGCATGCAGGGGGCTTGATGGGCACGTAGCCGCACCAGCCGTCGACCCAGCACTCTCGCCCAGAACACTACTGGCCTCCGGTCGCCCAAAGACCGGCCCCAGACCCTCGTCACTGAGCCAGAAGAGGGCAGACCAGACTCTCCTCATCAGGTAAGGTAACCATACCAACCACACCATCAAGACCAAGCCACCTCGAGCCCAGACCAGCATATTGCGGAACAGGTACTTGGTAATGTGACTGATGAAGACATAGAAAGGAACGGTCTTGGGCATGTTCGGCGCGTAGAGCTTGGTGAAGCGAAAGGGCGTCTTGCATAGCTCGCAGTGCTTCTTTTGGGAATGGGAGAGCCATTCCATCAGGCAGTCCTGGTGGACGAACTTGATGCTGCCACTGCATTTGCAAGGGTAGAACAGGGGCTCATCAGGTGTAGCCTCGCCTCTGCATATTCGACAGGTGTCGGGCTCGGCTTGTGAAGTGACATCTTGCGCAGAGGTGTGCCCAGAGGGTATGCGCCTCAGCAAAGCGTCAGGCTCTGGGTCGCCTGTTGAGACCCGCGGGCGCCTTGGTTCGGCCTGCAAGGGCTCGAATGTGTGGTCTTGATCCATATTGTATGATGGCTGGCTTGGGGCAAAGCCCCTCGGGAGCGTAGCTGGCTAGGGGGGGTTCATAGGAAGCCTCGGTTATGTGCGTGTTGGTGATGTGTTTGTGCTGATCGGCCGAACACGTTGTCCGGTGACCTGCTGATGCCAGCCCCAAGACGAATGCACGAGCGGATCAGTTTTGTAGAGGAGCGTCGAGGCGTCGAGGCGTTGCCAACGTGTGGCCAAGGAAAAGTCGCGACAGGTGTCTGACGTCGGTAGGGACCGCAGGGACCGCCGGAGGAGGTCTAGGAGTAGGCGAGCGAGCCCTCAATGACCTGTTGGGGGATGTGGTCGACGATGGTTTCTTGCTAAGGGCGCAGCGTGAATGCCTTTGTAGGTGGATGACAGAGTGTCGTGTCGCAGACGCTGAATTGAAAAAGAGAATAATTGACCAAGCGACCTCGCTGACCTAGAAAGGCTGATGTGATGGTCCATGTACAGTGCAGCACGGAGTAAGTGGAAGGCACAGACGGACACGGAAAGAGAGGAGCAGGGGTCTGCAGTGTTCAGAAGGAGCGACGGGATCCCACCTGGATCTTCAACCCCGATGCTAGTGAGTGCTTATCGATAGAAAAGGCCGCCAGAAGGACGAAGTGCCTGGGGGGAGGGGGGGGGGGCCAAAAGCGAGCACATGGCACAAAATTCCATAGTACCTATAATCTACATATATGGACTCGTCAATGTGTGCCAGTGCATTGTACCTGTAAAGGTAAAGAGAGGTCGTACAGCACGGCACAGATACTATGCTCAACCTGGTAGGGCTGAAGGAGGGCGCTTGCGTCTTCTTTCTCTCTCTCTCTTTTCGATGCCTAGCGGTGTAACCTGGAAAATCACATATCTGGCTGCTGCTCCGTTGCGGCCTCTCCAACCGTCTGGTCTCTGATGTCTCGCTGATGACGCCTTTGTCTGTCAGTCCTGCAGGTGCCACCCTGCATTCCTTGATAGACCGCAAACAGGCGGCCGCAACCTGAAAGAAAGTAAACGGGCAAGGATCCAGTACATTTGTATTTGTACAGGCCGATGACGTCTTGTTGCACTCCCCGCTTATCTACCAACTGACCGTCCAGTTGCTTACCAGACTACCTAGGTACATCTGGACAAGAAAGGCTACCTGCTAGACTACCTACCCAGCTCCGTACTACGTAGGCCATCCTACCTCTTGCGCTAGAGGAACGACGTGTGGGAAATCTTGGACATGTGTGTGCTTGGCACACACCATCGCCGAGGCGCAACGGTATCGCCCTAGTAGGCGCGAAGAGAACGCCGATATAACAGACACCTTATGCCCCTCCCGAGGATTAAGCTTTGGTTTTATGTTTGGCAACCTGTCATGAACAGACCTCTGCCTGGCCTGGTCCTTCTATCGTCTGGTCAACCGTCCCATTGCTGCTCGCTTGCGCCTTGCATACGTTGCATCTTTGCTCCTGGCACCTCAGCCTGTCAGCCTGCCGCTCCTGGCACCTGGCTCAGACGGCGTCCGGCTCTCTGCGTGATCCGTGCCTGCTATCTGTTGGATTTGGATACCCACCGCCACGCTATCTAGGTGAGTCCCACTGTCGAGGCGCCACTGACGTTCGAGCTCCCCTTGCTGCAGCAAGCTTGTTTTGCTGCAAAGGCCCCTGCTCCCGGCCCCTGCTCCATCCCATTGGCAACCAGCAAAACCTCCGTCGTCCGGTTCATCGCAAGATCGACTCGGCCTCCTCACACCTTTGTCTCGTGTCTCCCGCTCCCGAGGAATATTGACTGCTTTCTGCACACTGCTCTTGGACGCGTCGTCCCTCAGTAATAGCCACAGTCTTTTAACACAACTACTGACTATCCAACGCAGCCCATCTTGGAGACTGCTACCACATCATAGAACCTGGCTTGGAAAAGCCAGTCCCAGCCTGACTCGGCCGCTCATAGCGCTGTTGCTTGATCGTCCGGCCTCGTCCCGCGCGCTCTCCTTGCTTGGTCTGCTGCTCATTGCAGCCTCTCTGCCATGGAGCACGCAAATGGCTCCGTTAATGGCTACGCCAAACCCAAGAACGGCCTTAACGGCGTGAATGGGATGAACGGCTTCAGCTCTTCTATCAACAGCCACACTGCGACGCCTCAGAGGAGATCAACACCGAAACCACGTCCCGGACGTCTCTCGTGGATCTTCAGCATGCTTGCTCGGTACGGCAGCCCTCCCCAGAATCCGAGCTATTCCCATTTATTCCATCTCAACCAACTCAAAATGCTGACTGAACGGCCCCGTGCAGGCTTTTTACCTGGTACTCAATCCTGAGTATTCTCTTCCAATGTCCAGCCACGCTCGAAGAATGCACCGACGCCGCGCCCCGGATCTGCAAACCATACTTCCAGCTCAAACATGCCGTCTCTCCTCATGTCGAGCCTTACTACCACACCTACGCTGCTCCTTATGTTGAGCTGGCGAGGCCCTATTACGAGACTGTCGACCAGAGAGTGCTGACGCCCTCCTGGGCTTATGCCACCAAGCACGGAGCCCCTCGTGTCGCACAGGCCCAGGCTTTCGGCAAGGAGAAATGGGAGAAGAACCTCCAGCCAGAGTTGGTCAAGTACCAAGCTCTCGCCCAGGTGAAATATGACCAGACTCTCGCTCCTCATGTCAACCAGGTTTCCTCGGCCGTCGCCCCGTACTACGATGTTGCCAGGACGAATGCTCTACAGACGTACCACGACTATCTTCTGCCCAGTTACGTGTTCGTGCAGCCCTACGCGCAGCAGGGTTACACTGCCGCTTCAACGTTTACTACTGAGACTGCAGTTCCCTCCGCTGTGTGGGCTTGGAACAAGACCCATGTCTTTGTAGAGGGGACTGTCTGGCCCCAGCTCCGCTCCCTTTACACAGAGAATGTTGAGCCCCAGTTGTTGAAGATAGGCCAAAGACTTGGACGTTATAACGGTAACAACACTCAGAGGGCTGCCGAAGCTCAGTCCAGGTATGTTATTAGACTGTTGAGCGTGGTGGACGAGCGTGGTGGACCGATGAACTAAATGACAGCTATAGCACTGCGGCAAAGGCAGCATCTACCTTGACGAAACCAACATCAACTGCTTCCTCCGCGTCTGCTACGCCCGTCTCTAGCAATGCCGCGACCTCTACTGTCGAGCCAAGTTCTTCCGACGCCGCACCGCCGAGCTCTGAAGAAGCTGCAGCCAACACCGAGACCGCGAAGAGCAAGTTCGGTGGCGAGCAGATCCCTGCCCCAGATGTTGCACCAAACGAAAGCGATGTCCGTCGGATCGCACGCGAGACTGTCGCAGAGGATTTGAAGGCGTGGCAAGAGAAGTACGCCAAAGCTGCTGACGAAGGCGCTGCTGAAATCGACGAACGGATCGAGGAAATATCCAAGCGCGTGATTTTAAGACAGGCCAACACCATGGGCAAGTCTCTGGTCAAGCAGCTTCAGGAGAGTGCCGACAAAGAGCTGGCTACGTTGAAGAGCAGTGTACAAGGAATTGTCAGTGAGGTCAAGAGTGCTTCCCTGTCACCTGAGGCTGCCCAGGAGAGGGTCACCGCAGCCGTGCGAAAAGCCGGGCTGGAAATCAAAGAGAAGTCCCAGGACATCCGCAACTGGAGAGCAAATTACGAGAGAGAAATAGAGATGAGCGTCACCAAATTCGCCGAAGACCATTTCAAGATTCTCGACAGCATACGCGACCTGGCGCTGCAGAAGATCGGTATGAAGTGGGCATGGATGGACGGTGTCACCTACAAGGACTGGGCAAAGTACCATCTCCTCAAAGAGCGCTTCGACGAATGGCAGTCTGAGCTCAAGAACCTGATCACTTCTCACCCCGGATTGGAGTCTGCTCAGAACGAAGGGCTAGCGATTGAAGGCCAGGCTATGGAATTGGCTCAATCGGCGGCCAAAGAGCTTGCTAGTCTGAAGCAGGTGGCGGGCTGGAAGATCATCGCCCTGGACGATTCCAACGAGTTCGACCCCGAAGTCGCCCGACTCGCCGCTGAAGAAACTGAAAAAGCGGCAGCTGCGTCGGAAGCTCAAAGCGCTGCGGAGGATGCTGTACCCACGGAGGGTGAAACTACCGCCACTGGTCTTCAAGAAAGCGCGACCAGCGCAGCTGAAGATGTTACGTCGATAGTGAGTGCAGCTTCTGAATCAGCTGAAAGCATTATCCACGAGGCATCCACGTCTGTCGCTCCGGATTCTGAAAACGAGACACCCGAAGTGGCCGAGGCCTCAAATGTCGTCTTAGAGGAAACCCCAGTCTTTGTTGGTAACACTACCGAGGCTACTGAAGCCGCTCAGCCCGATGAGCCTGGTACTGCTCATATGCCGATCGATGAAGTTGCCGAGCCTGTCGAAGCTGATGTGTCTGCTGTCGATGAGCCTGAAGCTTCATCAGCCACTGCCACTGTCAAATCTGCCTTCTTGGGGGCTGCCGCCCAGTCGGTGCCCAGCCACCAACCGATATTGGAGGACGACAGCTTCGAGGCCGCCGGGAGTGTGATCTCTGCGATGCAATCTGATATACCAGCTACAATTTCATCGGCGGCTAGCTCAGCTTATTCCGCTGCTATGGCCGGGGCAGCCGAACGCTATTCCCAGGCGTTGTCGCTCGTCTCTGCCCAGGTATCCGGTACTCCAACACCTGCGCATGAGCAAATCCTCGCCTCAGTCACCGCCGCCTACAGCAACGCTGTTGCTGCTGCCAGCTCCCAGTTGGATGCTGCCCTCGGCGCCGCCCAGCATGGCCTCTTCGCTACCACAACCACGAAAGCTCTACCAACCATTCCTGCCCTTGTGGATTGGGCTCACGTTGAGTCAATTGCGGCCCACAGACTGAATGAGGGCAGGGCTTGGGCAGAAGCGCAGTACGAGAGTGCAAAAATCGCCATTGGTGCTGCAACTCCCACACCAACCGACATCTCTGGAACTGCCTCGTCTGTGGCTTCTGTTGCTGGCGAGTCCCTATCTGCAGTCACCGCCGCGGCAGGCGAGAACGTTGAGAAGCTTTTGCAAAATGCGCAGTACAACTACTATGCAGGGTTGGGGATCGCACAAGCTCGATACTCCGAGTTCCTGGCTGCTGCGTCGAGCGCCTTCAGCTCCATGACTGCGACGCCGACACCGACAGACTTCGCGGGCACCATTTCATCTGCTGCCTCAGTCGCCAGCGAATCCGCTTCCTCGATTGCTTCAGTCGCTCAGGAGAACGCTTCGGCAGCGGCGTCTGTTGTCGGTGAGAACGCTTCGGCGGCAGCATCAGTTGTTGGTGACAATGTGAGCTCAGCTGCGGCGGCTGGCTACGATAATATCGCTGCTGGTTACGAAAATGTTGCTCAGGCGGCCGAGGCCGCTGGTACGTTCGCTCAAGAGAGTTGGAATGCGGTTCTGGACCAGGTCAGCGTTCAGATCTATGGAGCTGCTACCCCTACTCCCTGGTACGAGAGTCTGTACAGTGCCGCAGGCGATTATGTCGCCTCTGCGACAGAGGCAGTCGGTGGTAGCGCGGATGCAGTCACCAGTGCAGCAGGGACTTACGCGACTGCCGCTTCAGAAGAAGCCTCCAAGCAGTATGTAATGGTCAGCAGCATCGTCTCCGAGCTTCTCGTGGGCAAGGAGCCAACCTTCAGCGAGAGCGTCTACTCTCGACTCGCCGCTGCTTATTCTGGAGCTGCCGACTCGGTGAACAGCTTCGCCAGTGTTGCTTCCGAGACAGTTGCGAGTATAGCTACAGAGGCAGGTGAGGAGGTGAGGCAAGCGACACAGCATGTAAAAGATGAGTTGTAGGTACGTGAAAGGTGTCACCGGCAAAAGTTCCCAAAGCAAGACCGGTGGAATCAGGCACCCTACAGGGGGATTCTGGGATGAGGCACCGGGTATCATTGACACCAAAACGACGATACGACAGTAATGATACGGATTACCGGCTGGAGGTAAAGGCAGTCCACCCTGCAGCTCACGGTCGGAGATTGACAAGCGGTGACAATTGGTTTGGTGGAGTGCGAGGGGAGAGGTCTCTCGTGCCAGAACGGCAGGCCAAACGCCGGCATACTTTCATTTGATCATACCCCATTTTCGTCACGACGCACCTCTAGCTACACAAGCTCATGCTTGCCGGCCAGAGATACTTGGCTCTCTTGGGGGATGCTAGCATTCTGTTCTCTCCTTTGTTCCAGCTTTGCGAGCAACGTTTTTTGTGATTTTGGCTGGCAAATTTGTACATGTACACGCTTGGGATACTGTTTCCAGTTCGGAGTTTTGAGAGAAATTGATTCACAAGTGTTTCCTGGAGCACTCTCCTGCGGCCTGCGGGTCGGCTCCCCGGGAAGTGTATCAGCGTATTACCAGGTACTGGGCAATTCATTACCAACGCTTATCTTGTACATGGTCTGATTTTCAACAGATTGTGTGGAATGCTCATTCCGCTGCAGCTTGAGGTGCTCGATAGCGGAGCACGCCATCAGCGTGCTTATTGACGACACAAGTTGGAGAACCTACAATGCGCTTTGGTGCGTTAATTCCGACATCGCCTATGAATGCTAGATACTTACTGCCTGTATCCTCTTCTATAATATCAGATATGTCAGTAATTGATTGATCGCTATCCTAATTGCCATAGCCTAATGTTCAGATCAGACTTAGCTACCTACTTTGACATGACCAAGCCAAGCCAGCAGTAGGCAGACTATTCATCCTAGATCCGGGAGAGCCGGGTTTATGAACTCGTTTGGAAAAGATTCTTCACGATGACAGCGAACAAGACCCCAGACAGCTCGTCCCCCAAGCCGCTGAGAGTAGCAGTGGTCGGTGGCGGGCCCGGCGGCCTGGCCACAGGCATCGCGCTCTCGAAGAACCCCAACGTAGAAGTACACATCTATGAGAAGGACAAGATTCTCCGTGAGGTCGGGGCCGGAATAAACATTGGAGCCAACTCGTGGAACGTCCTCGAGCTGCTGGGGGTCGCGGACTCGCTTGTGAGCGGGCACCCGAGCGACGTGGTGTTGAACATGTGAGCGTTGCTCCCTTCTGCCCCTTTACTTATCGCCTGCAACCTAGCTGCGTGCCACCCGCTTGACTGGGCTGATCTCATGCCTCTGGTCTCCAGGAACGGCCGCTCGGGGGTAGAACTGCATCGGATGGAACGCCCGGTAGATCGGGAGTGGCCAGCTGGCGACTGGAAAACCAGGCCGACCATCCGGACGCAGAGAACCAAACTGCAGGCTGCTCTGTTGGCGCACGTACCGCCCGGGGTGATACGTCTGTCGAAGAAACTCGACAAGATGGTGAACCTGGGAGACAAAGGTGTTGAGCTGCAATTCATGGATGGCACGAGTGAGACGGCCGACCTGGTTGTCGGTGCTGATGGGATCCGTTCGGTATGTTTGACTGGCTCTTGACTCTCGGGGCTATTGCTCTTTCGTGTGACTCGGCCCATGCGACTAACACACAATGAGGGGAAAAGATCGTTCGAGACTGCGCATGGCCGGACTACAAGATCGCGTTCACGGGGACGACCATCTGGCGCGCCCTGCTGCCGCTGAAGGACCTCACGGACCAGGACCCGCGCTTCGGCATCACGGGCTGGTGGCACCTGCCCACCTCTCACGTCTACTTTTCCCCCGTCGGCGAGGGCCTGGGCGAGATCGCGTCGCGGGAGTACCAGGACCCGGCCGTCCACGGCGCAAGCAAGGTCGTGTGGGGCGTGCCCGTGACGAACGAGCACGTCGAGGGCCACTTCAAGGAATACCTGCCGGAGATCCAGGCGGCCCTGGCCAAGATCCCCGACGGCGCCTGGAGGGAGTTCGCCGCGTTCGCCGGGCCGGAGTTGGCGTCGCTGACGGCGTGGGATGGGAAGGTCGTGCTGGTCGGCGACTCGTCGCATGCCCTGTCCGGGGCGTTTGGCTCCGGTGCTGGGTTCGCCATGGAGGACGGCTGGATTCTCGCGCAGGCTCTGAGGCACTATGGCAATGACCTTGGCAAGGCTGCGTCGTTGTTCGACCGGATACGCGTGCCGTACTATTCGCGCATGTACGAGTACCTCGGGAGTCAAGCGGCGAAGAGGGCTGAAAAGCTGAGGGGGCTGGAGGTCGCGACGGCCGGGCTGACGGAGGAGGAGAGGGTCAGAGTCAAGGTAATCAAGGAGGGCGGTGACATGAGTTGGATCTATCAGAACAATATTGGGAACGTTTGGGACAAGGCTTTGACGGGGTTGGAGGAAAATGGCAGGACTTTGTAATATTTGGACACGCCTGCAGGTCAACTGGTAACTTCAAATAGCGTTGTGGTGGGCTCCTCCCAACTCTTTATTTGTATAGATTTTGTCTAGAGATCACATCCAAGAATAGATTGCATGCCATACTGTTGGTTTTGGGCAGTTAACAAGTGGCTAAATACCTACCTAGGTAGCATAATACAAGGCCCCCGAACGAGGAATGCTATGAGGCTGAACAGCAGCAACAATATGTTGGTAGTGCCTCTGGTTATATTAGGGTTCAGAATTTGCACAATCATTGTGATCATCCAAGGTTGCTTTCACCTTCCGATCTGCCGGCTTTCTCGGCGTTTCCAGGTGGCGGCCACAACTGTTTCCTGTTGACATTGATTTCTAGGACCTCGGGTCGCTTGTAATGACCATTTCCATCAATCCAAACCTTGACTTGACCGAGCTCATTCAAGTCCAGCTCAGTCAAAACCAGGGTGTCTCCCTCGCCAGTGTATGGACCGGATAGGTACGAACAGAATGGGTGAATCACGGCCGACCAGCCGCCCCCTTTCTTGACAGAGTCCTGCTTGCCGAGGGTTTTCTCCATCCAGTCCAGGCAAGTGTCATCCACGGGGCTCGACGCGGTCAACACGAACACCTGCGCTGTCAGGGCGTGCGCCTTCATCAGCGCCTCGATTTGAGCATCAGCCAAACCTTTGAATCCTCTCATCGTCGACAGCGACGGCCACTCCCCAACGTGAACATGCTGGTTCTGCTCAATAAGGGCTTGTCTCGCGCCGTTGAGGCTATTCTCCCAGCAGCAAAGACCTCCGAGGTTGTAGCTTCCCTGGCCACCGCGCGCGGCGACGGGCCACTCATTCAGTGTAGACCCGTCGCCTTGGGCCCAGACGTACCGCTCCGCATAGGTCGGGTGCAGCTTCCGGTGGACTCCTACGATGCTTCCCGAGGAGTCGATGTGGATTTGCGAGTTGAAGAGCGTATAGCCGCCGCCCATGCGCTCAGAAACGCCCAGGCTTATTGTGACGCCGGCTTCACGGCATGCGTCTTGGATCGCCCGGATGCACGGGTCGGAGTCATCGCAGACCACGCTTTGCTCTGCATACTGAGCAAGCGCCGAGACTTGAGATAGAGGAGGATAGGCCTCGATGAAGTACTGGTCCGAGATTTAAATCTGCACTGCGCAGAAGGATGAAATCATGGCGACACTCTTACCGGGTAGCCAAGAATGAAAGTCTCTGGGAAGGCCAGTAACTTGATACCCTGTACTCCAGCATCGTGGATGAGGTTAATCACTCGCACGGTGGTAAGCTCCTTATTCATATAAATCGGAGCTACGTGAGCTGCCGCAACTTTGAGTTTAAACCTGGGGACAGCCATCGCGCAGCCCGCAATTAGAACATGTCCGACTTGGTTGAAACTGAGATGTGTTGGAAGTTCCCGACATAACGTCGCAATTCGAGCCCGCTGAGAACAGAGAGGGGCATGAAACTGACATTGTGCTGACGGACGAGGGGTTCAGTAAAACCAGTGCAGGTGCCCACCTGCACGCCTGTCACGCAGCGGCCTATATTCAAATGCGACCAAACAGGAGAGCCAAACTTGATATTTTCTGATCTCCGCATTTACAAGTGGCATGGCTCAGAACGGAGATCCTACACATTGGCTAAAGGATGACCGGCTCCCAAGGTTTGTCAGTATTTTCGAAGAGTGCAGAAGGAATACTGACATGACCTGTATGAACTCCCAGCTAGGTACCACTGGCATTGCATGCCAACACTGGAGATGATCCCCAGCCTCATGTGTTCACAGTCGTTTTTTGTGCACGCGATTTTCACACAATCCAGAAGAAAGTAAATACTCGCCTTATTTAGTATGCACGAAAATCTGAACGGATGAACGAACAAGAGAAGCTCACGATATCTTTTCAGTGTCGTCAAGTTGATCTCTTGTTGTTCTCATCTGTCGATACCACCTATTGGGATTATACATGTGTAAAGCGTTTACCACCGGCAAACATGACGATTTATTCTCATCGCTTCCATTCATATGAATAGGTTATTCTGAAGACTTGATGTCTTATTAACGTCAAGCTCTCAACGTGCCTGACCCGGGCTTCGATCAGAAAGGGAGCAGCGGATCTTGCATGGCTCTTTTCACTACTAGTCGCGAGGATCAAAGCATACCGCTGCCAAAGCAGGATTAAATATAATGAATTACAGTTGTGGACCTCGTTCTTACTACTAACATTGAACACATGGAATCATTCGTTCTATTGCTCCAATCCAATGAGCCACGCCGTCCGCACCCAGGAAATAACACGGCCGTTCCTCACGATCAATTCAACTCCGTCTCACTCGCTTCCGAGGAAGACTCACGGACGTTGATGAGAACGTCTTGGTTGCTGTCGCTCCCCTCGTCCAGATCACCCACTCCACGGGTCTTCTCATGAGGCGCATTTGAAGCCTTCTTGATGAAATGTTCCAGGCTCCCATCATCTTTGAGCACGATTTCTTCGTCTTCCTCTTTGGCAGCCTCCCACATCGCCTTCAGCGTCTTCACCTTCGACTCCCCTCCCCGCGGCACGGCGTCAAACGCGAACTTGACGGGCTTCGCGATCAGTAGCGGCGTGAAGCTGTTCCAGTGGACGGGGATCTCCTCGCCGGTCTTGGGGTCGCATCGCTTCCGGATGTCAAAGGCCCATGCCATGCCACCCATGGTCAGGAAGAGGTCCTGTTCCACAATGGGCACGCCCTGGCAGGTCCGGCGGCCGAATCCGAACTGGGAGTAGCCGTTGAGGTTAGGGTGCTGGGTGAGTGGCTCGCGATAGGTTGGGTATTCCTTGCTGAGCCAGCGTTCTGGGTTGAAAGTCTCTGGCTCCGGGTACACGCTCTCGTCACGAGTGATGCCCCTGTGGAGAGAAGATGTTAGGCCTCAAATTCATGGCGGGTTTTTTGGTTTCAAAGATTGCTACTCACCATTCCAACGCGTGGATCGTTGCCCCTGCCGGGATGAAGTATCCATTGTATACATCATCTTTCTCGGTGGCGTGGGGGATTCCCGTTGGCACTGGCGGCCGCCATCGCAATACCTCCTTCACTACAGCTCTGAGCAGAGGAAGCTTCTCACGATCCTCCCACTGTGGACACCGCCCCTCGCACACCAAGTCAATCTCCTGCTGCAGCTTCGCCTGCCAGTCAGGATAATGACACATGGCGAGCAGATAACTCTGGACGGGGCTGCCAATCGTGAGCGCACCAGCGATGGCCATCAAGCCAACCGTGTACATTGCCTCGCCCTTGTCAGAAGCCGTGGACTTCATCCAGTCTTTCTCATCCGGCTTCTTGGCAGTTCTCTCCTGGTCATCCAGGAACGTTTTGATAAAGCTGGGCTTGGCATGTCCGGCCTGCCTCTCCCTCTCCACAAAGCCGACGTTCATCTTGAATAGCCGCTCTTCTAGCTCGTGCCTTGCGCGCTCCTTCTTCTTCCATGGGCTCATGAAAGCAGGGATGTGAGCTAGCCAGCTAATAACATTCGGCAGAGCGCCAGAGGGCGAAATGGTCTCGAGAAGGCCAAACGTCGTCTTGCGCAAGACCTTCGCAGGATGCGGACTGCCCCAGCCCAGACGGGATACTGTCCGGCTGGTGAATTGCTCTATCCATTCGATGTAGTTGTCACTGTCCTGCGACATGAGATACAGAAACCTGTCTCGCTCCTGCGTGGGATACCCATGAAGGGATGCCTGGGCACTGGTGGTCATGAGATGATGGCACAGTTTGCGCTGGCGCTTCCAGGTGTCTGTCCTCCCCAGCAGTGCGAGGTAGTCGCCGCTTGTGCGATTATCCGGCAAATTGGGGATGACTGGGCGATCAGAGTATACCGCATTCCTCTTAGCCAGGAGGTCATGGGCGATCTTCTCATCTGAGATCCAGACATGAGAGGTGCCGAAGATTTTCATCTCATAGATGGGCCCGTATGTCTTGGACCACTCATAGAATTTAAGCCATGTTGCTTCTGGGGGAACATCATGAACACGGCCGATGAAGGGAAGACCTGAAGGTTGTCAGTCTCCCATGTGACCCACAAGGACAAGCTTTGAAGCTATCGAGAGGACCTACCTTTTGGTCCGGGAAGAGGACGAACTCCTTCGGGAAGCTTTTGTCGCCTGGCCCTCGTGTACACAACTTGAACGAAAGTTAAAACGACAGCAGCAGCCAGAAAAAGCAGTGGTGTTGCGACCATCTCGAACGTGGAATATTGGCCGCTTGTGACGACCTGAGTGTGCAAATACGAAGAAATTTCAGAAGTATACAGGGGGATAGGCACGGGCGGTGGAACTTAATGGGGAACAAGGACTAATAATACCAGCTGCCCGCAAACATGGCGGTATACCGATTCCTCTACATAGCGTCGGCCCCCCTTCAGGGCTCCGGGCACGCCATGGACATCCTGAAGTCCGTCGAGCTTGAAACAAAACGGTCACGGCTCAGTCAAGTGTGAGCCGTTGCATCAGGGAACACTAGCCCCTAGATTTGCATCAGCAAACTTCCTTGGACGATGGGCCCAGGCCTCGGGGACAAGATGGGGCAGGGGCAAAACACAACGGATCGTGCTGGAGCGGCTGGCTGTCAAGATACGGAGTCCAAGCATCTTGTCAGCACGACCCACGCGGTTAGCCTGTATCATCATGTACGGGGAGGGCAACTTTCCGGAACAGAAACAACGACCTGCTGCTTCGGTCCTTTCTTTGGTGGAAGCGCATCGTGATGCCGGTCCCCGGCACACACCCACATGCCGAGCAACCCTAATTCATACATGACATTTCCTCGACAAACGACGGCATGATCAACGATCAATAGTATTGACTGATTCATCGCATATCCATTGCTT
The DNA here is from genome assembly GCA_023242295.1 of Diaporthe ilicicola. Taxonomy (NCBI): domain Eukaryota; kingdom Fungi; phylum Ascomycota; class Sordariomycetes; order Diaporthales; family Diaporthaceae; genus Diaporthe; species Diaporthe ilicicola. Next base: position 9,301 of record JALPVH010000190.1, on the reverse strand, counting down.
TCCTAGTTCTTCGAGTGGCCATGCAGGATACATGTCGAGGCCTGTGCTGACTTAGCCGCCCGTGTGTCTTCTCGGCGCCGAACGGGTCGACGTCATGGTGCAAACGAACAGACCCCCTAAGCCGCCTCCCCTTGCTCGGATGAACACTCTTAGCTCCAGTTCGCAGGCAAAAGAACTTTGCAGATCACTCGAATTTCCAGATGTCGCGTTCGAACAAGTTGGCAGTTGAGAGTCTTTTTGAGTGCGACGTTCTCCGTGTGCAGGATCATTGCTCTTATCTGGAGCCTCCCTTTCAGCCGCAGACTGGCCTAATTAACAGAAGTGTCGTGTTTCTCGTCCATAGCGTTAAAATAGGGAAGCACTGAGATGGAGGAAGAGACGACTTTTGCTGCGTTCGAAAGGTCCAAACAGTAGTGCAGGACAAAAATAGAACAAACGTTTTCCGTAATATACGTATGTGTAGAATAGCATATTTTCCAAATTCCTAGGGTACATTTCGCTATGGATCAGTAGACATCATTTCTGGTGAGACTCCCACAAATTTCTCTAACTGCACTGCAGTTCGGGGCTCATGCTCTGCTGAATGATATCGAAAGACGAGGCTCCAGTGCCGCCTTAGCGCTTGTTGAAGGTGAAACAACAGCGCGAGCTGAGGATCCGGGAACGGCTCAATGAAACAGAATTCACGAGGAAGACGCGGACCGACACGTGAAGTCTCGGTGCTACACGGCCTTGGAAATCTCAAAGCGCCGGTCTTGGCCATGTTTAGCGCCGGCTATTCCCCAACATCAGGCGAACACCCGAAGAAAAGGGGGCTCTGTTCGTATGCGCCACGTATGTCACTGAAGTGCGAAGCGTCGAAACGAAATCGGATGGTGGGAGCGCAACTGTAGCGACCCGAGTCCGGGCTAGATTTGGTCCTTTGCTTAGGACATCCCATGTTTTTCGACGCCAGAAAAATTCAGGGGTAAACGCTACGTACAAAGAACCCTTCCGAGCCGTGACCCCTTTCCAAATTAATGCGGACGCCTACATCCGCTCCACTGGTGTAAGACCCAGCAGACGCATGCCGTTTGAAATCACATGTCGCGCGGCATCATAGAGAGCCATGCGGGCCTTTTGCAACTCCGGCTCGCTACCCACGATTTTGAGGTGGTCATAGGAGGAGCTGATCACGTGCGTCAGCTTGAAAAGGTAGACGACGACTGTCGTCGGCTCCAGCGTCTTGAGCGTGTTCTGCACCGCGTCCGGCCATTGGCTCAATACTCTGATCAGGTTGACGGCATGGGCCTCTGTGAGCAACGAAAGATCCGCCTTTTCCAGTTCCTCAACGGGGATCGCGGCCTTTCGCTCAATTGAGCAAAGACGGGCGTGAGCGTATTGGAGGTATGGACCTGTGTCACCTTCAAAGGATGTCATGGCTTCCATGTTGAAGGTGTAGTTGTTGATCCTGTGGTCCATATTAGCACGGCAGCTCGGAGATCGCAGGGGTCCAATCTACCTACCTCTTTCCAGTCATGTCCTGGATCATCACACTGCTGATGCCAAGGGTATCAGCTGTGGCCTCAGGGTTTTCGACCTGAGAATATTTATCCTCGTTCTTCCTCATGACCTCGTGCATCTTATCTCCAACGTCACGGAGGATGTCGTCCAGGAACTTCACCGTTCCCTTGCGGGTGCTCATGCCCAGAACCATTCCAAAGTTGATGTGTTGACACTTGTCCGCGATGTCCTTGTGGCCACTAAGCTCGGTGATCTTGAACAGCTGCTTGAAGTGCAGATCTTGTTGCGAGGCGGCAACATAGATCATCTGGTCGAATTTGTACTTCTCGTACCGGCCGAGCAGCTCGCTGATATCGCGGGTCAGGTACAACGCCGTACCGTCCCTCTTCCGGATGATAGGGCGCTCCAGCTTCTTACCCTCCTTGCCTGGGATCAGCTTCGCGAAGTCGACAATTTTGGCGCCCTCCGACTCAGTCGATATCCCCATCTCCTCTAGCCTCTTTGCGGCTTCTTCCATGGCCGCCTCGGATACCTGGCTCTCGCCTGAGTAGCTGTCGTAGTGAATGTTGAGCCGGGCATAAGTCTTCTGGTACCGAACAATACTCAGGTCTCGGAACCGTCGCCATTGTGCCAACGCCGCCTCGTCTCCTTCTACCATCTTCTTGAAATATTGACGAGCTTGCTCATCCGAGCTGCTGTTCTGGAGCTCAGTCGCCTCGGCCTCTTTACCTGCCGCCTTCAACTCCTTGATCTTATCGTCCTCTTCCTTGATCTCCTGGTTGATCCTGACGTAGATGTTGAACAGGTGGTTGATGGGATCCTTGTTCAATGCCTCCTCATCGCCGTATCGCTGGAATCCCAGAGCCAGCATTCCGTACTGTTTGCCCCAGTCACCGAGGTAGTTGATACGGGTCACGTCCCAGCCCGCGCCTTCATACAGGTTCGCTATGAATCCTCCAATGATTGTACTCCGCAGGTGGCCAGCATGGAATGGCTTCGCAATGTTGGGCGAGGAGAATTCGACAATGATGCGCTTCCGGTCATCGGGGTTCTTGGGGTCCCGCAATCCCTGGGCTGGGTTCTTGCCGAAGTCCCTGCCAAGGGACCGGATCATTGGCACAACGGCTTTGGCGAGGGGTTGCGGTTTGAAGAAGAAAGACATGAAGTATCCTGTCACCGCTGGCTTCTCGACCAGGGGATCATTTTCAGGGAACTGTTTGCAATCTGAGATTAGCACCCTCCTCGGACCGCTTGACAGCATGGCCAGGCAGACTGACCTTCTCTGACCACTCCTTTACGAGCTCATCTGGCTTCTTGCCCTTGACCCGAAGGGCAGGCGCGGCGACGATCAGGTCACCCTTGTCGAGACCTTGGGTCCATTGTATCGCATTGTAGATGATTTTTGGGTCGACGCCCGTGATCTTTTCGAGCACATTCGTCAAGTGCGCCCGGTAAATATCGATGGGGTTTGTCTCGGGGTAGCAAGTCGGGAACTTGTCGCGGATATTGTCAAGGGAGAGGCCCTCGGTGAGCTTGACGAGCTCGTTTGTACCGGTCGCCATTGTGAGTCTACCGTGCTGGAGGAGTGGGTGGGCGCCACGGCTGGGGGTCACAGAGGGATTGTTGCAGTCGGAACTTTTCTCTGCTGTGGTTGCAAACAAACGGCGAGGAATTGAGGCTAAGGTGGGGTTGATTGTGCGGAAGGAGGGGTCTTTCAGTCGCAACAGACGTGAAGTCGAGGTCGCCCTCGGTGAAGTTGCAATGCGCACTGGGTTGAGAGAAATGCTAGAACTTCGACAAAGCGGGCGAAAGACGTTCATGCCCTCTTCTTGTATGGCCACCAATATGAATCAGCCCTGCAGTCTATTAGTCCATTGAACCGAGCCTGCTTTGGATCGTGACTCAACCCTGCCCAAATTTTGACCGGAAGCTGCTTGCAGCCCATGGCCTTATCGATACTAACCCCAACCCTACAAAGTGTGGTCCTGGATTCCGGGGGGGTGAAGGGGGATGCTCCTCTGGGGGGTGGGGGCAGAAGCCGGAACAACGACGCGCCACAACTATTCAGTGACTTTGTCCAGAGCAAGAGATCGCAGTATGATGGGCTGGACACGGATTATTATCTTCCGGCTATTTCCTGTCAATAAATTCATCCTACAGAGCCACCACCACTGATACCGTATCCCCTGGCTCCCTCTCCCCCTGGATGGGTGTCAGTTCACATCAACTCTCACCACAGAGGATCCAATTCAATTTTTTTGTAGGCCATAGATGAAGACACAATATTGATTTATTATTATTATATTACAAAAGAGTAATGTTTTTAACTTGTATAAATGTTTCTAAGACAAAATACATGTGGTAATGATTTGCAAGATGGTTCTACTCACATGGAATAATTCAGAGACACACAAATCAGTACCTCATTCAAACAAGTCCGGTTAGTACCATGACCCTTTTTATGCCTTATTTAGATAAGGCCCCTAGGAAAGCATATAAGTAGGGCTGCCTCATTCAGTGTCTGAAGGGAATACACACTGAGCGCAACCAATAGTTGGAATGCTGTCCACCTGCTCAGGTGGGCAAAGTGGTAGATGTGTGTGTGGTTGTACATAAGAAAAAGACAGCCAACATATGATAGCAAAACGCCCTGGGAATCACGCATCTGCAAAGTACGCGGGTTCAAAGTAGCAAACATAAAGGACTCCCAAATGTGTATCGATCATTATTCATTCTAAATTATGTACAACTCAAAACTTGATTTCGCCCTCGCACACGTATGCTCAGAAGCAATATTCTTCAACGTGAAGGTGGATCCCCTGGGCCCCAGTGCCCTTGTGCACGGCACGCTCGTCACTCAGCCTCGCAACACAGTTCCTCGCCCTGGCAACAAGGGACTTGCCTCCACATACCACCACCGATGTCTCTCCCCCCGTGGCCTCGACCGGGTCCCTGATGAAGGCCTCGATGTTCGGCCGAGAGGACGATTGGTGCACGTGGGAGTCGCTGCTCGCCGAACTACCGCGCCTGCCGCTGCCGGCCTGGGCAGCGTGCTTCTCGATGTCCACGGTTCCTGCTTCCGACTTGACGCTGGCGCGGTTTGAGGGCGCCGAGACTTCTGTCGACGACGAGATCGCACCTGACATCTTTTCGGCGGTGCCTGTCCTGTTCGCCAAGGTCGGGATTGGCGGTCCTTGAGTTACGTGGATGTGTACTCTCAACTCGATGCCAACATCTGCTGCTGTGTCAATCATCTCGTGCAGCCGCTGGAGGTAATAGTCGATTTCGTCGCCTTTCTTGGAGGCAAGTAGGAAGTCTATGCGCCGTGTGCAGAGTGATCTTTCTTTAGAAAGCAGAACACTCTCCAGGATAGGAAGGGTGAAACTGGCACCGGTCGATGCTGAGATGAGGACCAGTGTCTCGTATATGTCCCAGCGGGGCGGCAGACCATATGGGCCTGTTACAAAGGCTGTAAGGTCCGCCTTGGTTCCTGAATCTTGGAGCTTCTTCGCATGGTTGTGCAATCTTCGTGAGAAGCCCTTGTGCTTGCGCACGACGAGCTGGACGCTGTTGCAGATACACGTGCCAGGGAGTGGATGCGCGGAAGCGATAGTGTATGGGTGGTGATCCGAGTATCCAATCTTTGGCATCCAAAGATACAGATGCTGGCCCGCCCGCCACGTGAAGTGGACGTCTTTGATGGTGACAACAGTGATATCCTCGCCCACGGCGCGAATCTGCGCCTGATGGCCGATTCGTTGTCCACCTTTGCACGAGGACCTGTTGGGCCGGAACTTGGCATTCTGCCAGACAAGCAAGACAGTCCGGTAGAATCGATCGAAGCATAGAGCAGCAATGGCGAACCACACGTTGTATTGCGCATACGCCGGTATGTGGATGTAGACCACGTAGAGGAAGATGATCCACGTCAGCATGTGTTGCGCAATGAAAAGTTCGTAGTTCAAATGGCGGAGGGGCGAGAAGCCTGAGACGTTTGCCCATAGCAATAGGCCCCACGCTGCAAATCCGTACTTGATCATGGGCATCATCTGGATCATGTAGGACACGATCCCCGCCTGCTGGTATTCAGACCAAAAGTGAAAGCCGTGTATAGTTGCTGTGACAAACATGGTGCGAGCAACCCATCGGTGCAGCCAGTTGAGCCTCTCGTAGCTACTTCCGGCGATGACACCCAGGATGCTGCTCTTGGAGGCCAGAAGGTAGAGAAAAGGGATTTGGGTCACGGTGACCCACGCATTGCGGAATCCAATCCGCTCCCAAAAGTAGGCGTCTTTGACGATGGCTCCAGCTGTCGCCATGTAAATGATCACGGCCCAGTAAACCATGAGAACCAGCACCCGGCCCATGGGCGGTGGCGTCATCCATGAAAGATACCGTGTGGGCACATAGATCTGGGAATAGCTGGCCTCACGAATGATAGCGGTCGCGGTTGCCCAGGCTTGTGATAATCGACCTGATGGTTTCGTAGGAAACTGGACAGAGGATGAAGAGCATCTCTGTAGCCTTCTGTCGGTTAGCAAGATTTCTGCTTTCAAGTATGAAGTTGCCACTGACCTTGTCCGTCTCTGAAGGAAGCTGCCAGCGCGGACTGCTACGCACAGGCCCAATACACCGACGATGAGATACCAGTAAGCCTGCGCGAGACCCATGTTTTCGGCTTGGAACATGCCAGTCCCCATCGACATCCCCATCATGCTCATATCCATTCCTGACATATCCATCTTTGCCGTCTCCGAAGCGGAAGGAGACCACGCCGGGCAGGTGAAGGATTGATGAGGTCTTCTGCTATGTGAACCCAAAGAATTTCATGAGGTGACGATCGGCTTTTCTTGAACGTCAGGCGTGTCTGTGCCAGCCAAGACAACTAGTTCTCAGACGCTCAGAAGATGTTTGGTTGCAAATGACAGATGGTATATGCAAAAGGGATGTCCGGCTTCCTTTCTAGAGGCTGAAGAGTGGTATTGGAAGTCCAGGGCACTGAATTCTGGAACGACCCCAATTGAGTACCGGTAAGTGAGCATGAAAGTGCGCAGATACGACACAGCGCGACCCAAGCATTCAGATCGAGGCTTCAGGCAATCCGGGTTTCCGAGGGCCGATGGGAGGAGGCTGACCAATTTGGACGGTGTACAAGGTTCGACTCCCAAACATCCAAAGAAGACTGGAAGGTAATCGAGAGAGACAGAGCCAAAGATTCTGACCAGCAAGACGAGGTGACGGGCGGTGAGCAATGTGCGGGTCTACGAAGGGTGGGAGGCTTTGGTCCAGGACCGAGGGGCGACAGTCGAGACTCGGGAGGAGGAGTGACGCCTGCAGCACACCAAACCGAAACGAAGGAGAAAACTTGCTCAGTCTCTTGATACGCTGACCCGACATCGAGCTATTCTCCGCGCCGCGTACGAGAGGGTCCAGATAGCATTAGGCTTGTGCACAGCCAATACTCAGTTTTTGGGTTGCTCGAGTACCTCACAACATTGAAGTTACGTACTAGACCCTCGCGCAGGGCTCTTATCGTTGTGTCTTGTCTTGGTATCCATTCAGAGTCGAGTGCATCATGGTCTTCAAGAGGGTCGGACCGCTCACACAGCCAGTCAGACATCCATTGATGCCCGCCAGCGACGGCACAGTCGCAGCTCAGCAGCGCAGCCCGACCCAGGCAAGCCAGGTCGCGGCGCCCAGGGGCTGTAACTCCAGATGTCGTGCGTTGGTGCGACCGAGTCGACCACCCGAAGATGATTCGAATTGTGTTATCTAGGTCCCATTCGATGACCCAACGGAAACATGCTCAAGTGGTCGAGACCTCATCCTTGCTGGCGCACGGTTGTGGCGGCCGGCGTTCAGACGTCGGGTAAGAGGGAACAAAAAGCTTGACACTTTCCCCCAGGAGGTCTAGCCGATGAGCAAGTATCTGTACGGCTAGGCCATTTTCAGACCGATATGGCCGACCCTCCACAGCGTGTCATGTGCAGCAGGAGCTGCCTCGATAATCTCTTCGGTGAGGCTGCCTTGCTTTCGATGGTGAACTCAGAGCTTGCTTCCTGCTGCCATGGCGCCCGTATGGCAGAGCGAGGCAGAGCGAAGCAGGGTTGAGCAGAGTTGTAAACAGGCTCAAGGCAAATGTACTTCAAGAGCTTACTATGAACGAATCAGCCACACAAGTTGCTTGCTCTTGGTCTTGTCCTTGCACGTGTCTGCACATGTCTGCGCGGTGCTGCACGATGCTGCACGTTGAAGATTGTGGCGTTCTGGAAGACGAACGAGTCGAGCTGTGCGTGTGCCATCGGATGCATCGAACTGCCACTGGGTTTCGAAACATGAGAAGACCCAATCTTCGACCCCAGATCGACCCTCACAATTACAGGGATGAGGATTTGTGCTCTAAGGGTCCCATCTGAATCTGTGTACTCCGCACACCACTTGGGAGCATCAAGGTGCCGACCCTGCCTACCTGGCTGGGGTGGCCTGGGTGGCTGGTCCCGGAGAGGCGGTATGGTGCGCCAGAGGGATCACATTGCAAAAACCCTTTTTTGTTAATAGGCTTACCCCGTATAGCCCCAATTGCACGCCCCTCCTACCGCCCCCCACCGCCCCCCACCGCCCCCCACCGCCCCCTATCGCCCCCTCTTATTCCTTTATTTCTTTATTACCTAAAATAAATAAATAAATAAATAAATAAATCCCTCCTGGGTATAAGATTAAAAGACTTATAATTATATATTTTTTAAATTAAATTTTATTTAACTATATTACGTTTTTATAATTAGGCTTTATCTCTTTAATTTATTTAAATAAAAGGTAAACCTTTTTAAAGAAGCGTGCTAGATTTATAACCTTTAGTCCTTTCTTCGGCTTATTATTTATTATTGCTTTATAAGCAATAAATTCCTTTATTTTTTTAAAATAAATCTTATATATCTTTAAGGTAATAATAAATATATTTATTTACTTAAATAAGGAAGGTTGCTTATCTTTACGCTCCTTTATCCTAGTAAGAAAACTTTTTACTTAGGTAAAGATTTACTTATTATATTTAGAGTTTATTTCTATAGCTATTTATAAGCTATTAGATTTATATATCTAGATAATGAAATATAGTGGCCTTACTTATTTATTTTAACCGCAGCTATAAATTTGCTTAATAGGGTCTTAAGCGTATATAAGTGCTAGTTTAAGCTTAATTAGTAGTTGTTTCGGTTTCGGCTAAATAATTACTTTTAAATAGTTTTACAGAAAAGGTTATAATGGGTATATATTTAAGTAGAGCCAGAACCTATATATATCTTATAAGAGTATATAGTTAGGGTAATAGCGGCTTTTTAATATCGCTTATTTCGAGCAACTTGCTTAAGTTATACGGCGATAGCACTTTCGCATATTAATAATGCTTAATAGCGTTAAACTAGGTTGCTTACGGCCTATAATAGCTTTAACCTTAATAGGCTAATAGCTTATTAAAAGCACCGGCGTAAATAAATTAGGCGCGGCTTAATATTATAGCTATTAGCGCAAAATAGCGGCTTTTAATTATAGATAGGCTTGTAAAAGATTAATAAGTTACTATAAAAAGTTCTATATAATAAAACCTACTATATTAATTTAAAAGATATATTATACCTTATTCTTCTTAAATATTTATTATTATTCTAGCTTAATAAGGGAACTTAAATAAATAAAATAATCGATAAATAAATAAATAAATAAATAAATAAATAAATAAATAAATAAATAAATAAATAAATAAATAAATAAATAAATAAATAAATAAATAAATAAATAA